>CM053031.1:74725413-74870450 GCA_028564925.1 Lithobates sylvaticus
GAATGGCAACCAAACATACCTAGCAAGGGCAGTATAATGCCTATGTGTTTAAGAGTGCCATAACGCCTAGATTTGAACCGCCCTGTGCGTTGTAGAAACCTGCATTGTAGTGTGCATGCAATCCAATTAAAAAATGAATGGACTGCCTCATGGCGATGCTGGAAATACTGTTAAAGTGCATGTAACAACACACAACAGATCGGCCTTTTAGCGTTTACGTTTTTTCCTGTGTTTGGCACTGCAAATTATTGTGCTGGGCTCTAGCATTAAAATACAACGCAGCACTCTGTAGACAGTAGAGACTGTACATCCTGAAGGCAAAGGTAGTTATTTCAGGGAGAATACTTTGAGGTTGATGTACTAAAGGCACATAGAGCATGTCTGCTTTGCAACATGAATTTTTACTTGGGTCAGTGAATGAGGCGAAGCCAAGTAAAAATTCACCTTGCAAAAGATTACCCAATCACATTCAAGAAAAGTAATAAAAGGCTTTTTGGTCTTACGTGATTGGATGATTGAAGACTAGGCTGTCTAGGAACAACTCTGGAGAATTATATCAGAAAACACATCTCTTCTTCCCAAGGGAATACTCAGTGGGACTGTTCTCACATACTTTCCGGCAGCTCACAAGGTGAGAGGTGGCTATAATTGCTAATCTGTGTGAGACAAACTGTACTCACAGTAGAGAAAATGGAGGTGATACTATAATTGACATGTTTGCAGATGCTGACCCTGTTTGATGCCTAAACAGAGATGGGGCCACACAGGCACAGGGAGAACATACAAACTCCCAGGCAGGTAGTGCCGTGGTTGGAGTTCGAACCAATGATCCAAGTGCTGCTATTCAGAAGTGTTTGCAGGGGAGGCTATTCTATCTATGCTGTATAGCGTGGATGGACAAATTTATTAGAGAGAGAAATCTATGCGTGTATGGCTAGCCTTAGAAATGTAATAAACACCTGCAGATGTTACAGGGATACATTACTTAGCATGTATCCACATAACCAAACAAATAGCTCTGAGGTTAGGTCCACTTTTAGGATGTACAATGTTCACTTCTTGAAGCTTTTCTTAGTATCTGGCTTCACAGTAATAAAGGTTATATCGACAGCACTTTCCATCAACAGAAGGTAGGAACACCTACGATAGCCCCTATGTGGTATTACCCTGGCAGGGGTCGTGTCTTGCAGCTGCTGTGCCATTTTGGTAAAAAGGAAGTGTGGAATCGCAGCATTGCAAATCAGTACCCTTATGGAATGTCCAGCATGCGGAGCATGGTCTCTCCGTACATCAGTGCCAGTGTAGCAAAGTGAGGGCATAGTCAATGTACAGCTTCTTTTAGAATTTTGTCAGAGCAAATCATAGCCATCTTGACTCGCCAATCCCTGTTTTCACTTTAAGACAGACATTTTAATGCAAAAAAAATAATTTTGCATTACAAAGTAGCATTTCTGAATGGGAACAACATTATTACAGTATATACTCGAGTATAAGCCGAGTTTTTCAGCACATTTTTTTTTTGTGCTGAAAATGCCCCCCTCGGCTTATACTGGAGTCAGGCACTTTTTCTGCAGGAGAATGACATTTTCCGACCTGACTTTGGGGCCCCGTATCTCGGAGCCACTTGGTCCTAGGAACCCCAAATTTGGTGTGCAAACCCAGGGGAACCAGCACTACAACATATCCAAAGGGTTTCTAGCACTAAGTGGCCCCAAGATTTGGGGTCTCAAAGTCGGTTCGGAAAATGTCATTCTCTGCTGCAGAAAAGTGCTTGACATTTTCCGAAGCGACTTTGGGGCCCGTATCTCGGGGCCACTTGGTGCTAGGAACCCCAGCTTTTGATATGTTGTAGTGCTAGTTTAATAGGGTTTGCACACCAAATGTGGGGTCCCAAAGTCAGTCAACTGTGTCCATCTGCAGCAATGTCATTTTGGGACCCTTCGGGTCCAGAGACCCCAAATGCATCTAGGGGGCATCTAGGAACTTAACTACCAAGTTTGATGTTCGAGGGACCTATAGCTGAAAATGGGCACAGTGAGGCATGCAAATAGGCACAGTGAGGCATGCAAATGGGCACAGTGAGGCTGCAAATGGGCATTGTTGACCCTCTTTTCCACTTACAGTAGCTGCGCATTTCTCACCTAGGCTTATACTCGAGTCAATAAGTTTTCCAAGTTTTTTGTGGTAAAATTAGGTGCCTCGGCTTATATTCGGGTCGGCTTATACTCGAGTATATACGGTACTTTATGAAATGAGTCTTGTTGTGTAACTGCTTGCATTGTATAGTCACAACGTGCTATGCAAAAAGATTACTGTATTTGAAAAAAGTAAAAATAAAAAAACATTTATATTGGCAATAAAAGAATAGCTTCCTTTGAGTTGGTAATGTAAGACTCACACTTATTACAGGTGATTTAAGCAACATAGCATTCTAATTGTCTAGCTTTAATGAAAACAAAATGAATTGAAAATGAAGGGGAGTTTTGTTTTATTATCAGCTTTACACTAGAAAAATATAACGAATAGTTATCTTTTGATTAACACCCCTTTTTTTTCGTTGCCTTGCATAAATGGCCACAACATATGTTTCTATTTTTCCCTTATTTCTCATGCCTGTGGTTAGCTTGTTTTTAAGGTGAGAACCCTGCTTTTTTTTCTATCCTCAGACCAGTTCCAGGTCCTTTTCCTCTCTTGTTACATCTACCTAATGGACAAACCATGCCTGTTGCTATTCCTGCCTCAATCACCAATTCCAATGTACACATACCTGCTTCAGTCCCAGTAAGTCTGCATGTGTGTGGATTCTCCTAGTAGTGTTGATGTGTAGATATGTGTAGTGGACTATTCATTGTATACGTTTTAATTTCCCCTTGTGTTCATCTCATATTACCATTACTTTCTTTTCTACGTATTCAAGATTAAAAAACATATTTTTGCGTATAAGTATACTTGAAGACCTTCTCCAGCCTAATAAATGTTCTTTCTTAAAGGGGCTTTACATTGCATCATGTAAGGGTTAAAGCTCATTGTTGGAGGACGTTCTGAAAGGCAGGAGCAGGGCCGTCTTTAATATTGATTGGGCCCTGGGAAAATATTTCCTTTTGGCCCCCCAGGGTCAGGTCAGGCAGCAATTGCAATTGGTTGCCAGAGGTTACAGCATATCATTACTGCTTATTGACTGGATTCTAGAGGTTACCGCAAACATTGCGACTCATCCATTAGTTGCTAGAGGTTACAGCACATCATTTCTGCTAACCAATTGGTTGCTAGAGGCCACTGCACATCCTCACCGACTGGTTGCTAGAGGTTGCATGTTTACCACTCACTAATTGGTTGCCAGAGGCTACATGCTTACTGCTCACTGGTTGCTAGAGGCTACATGCTTACCGCTTACTGGTTGCTAGAGGTTACTGCACATTATTACTGCTCATTGATTGGTTGCTAGAGGTTACTGTCCATCATTACCACTTATTGGTTGCTAGAGGTCACAGCACATCAATACAGCTCACTGATTGGTTGCTGAAGGTTACAGCACATCATCTTCTTATTGCCTGCACACCATGGACAGGAGAGGTGAGGGGAGCCGCCAATAGACAGAAAATTCCTAGAACTTGCTATTAGCAATGAGAAGAGCAGAGCACACACAGCTATGAAGGTTAACTGAGTGCAGCTAGAAACAGAGCCCAATAGGAGCAGTATCCCTGAGGACAGGCTGCCAGAAATAAATGATTAGTTATGCCACCTGTAGTAGAGCAGTGTGGAGGGGTGAGCTATGTACAGAGTGCAGGGTTAAGGGGTGCGCTATGTACGGAGTGCAGGATTGAGGGATGTGCTGTGTATGGAGTGCAGGATTGAGGGGTGAGCTGTTTACGGAGTGCAGGATTGAGGGGTGAGCTGTTTTGCGGCGTGCAGGATTGAGAGGTGAGCTGTGTACGAAGTGCAGGGTTTAGGGGTGAGCTGTGTACGGAGGGCAGGGTTTAGGGGTGAGCTGTCTATGGAGTGCAGGGTTTAGGGGTGAGCTGTGTATGGAGAGCAGGATGGGGGGGTTGTGTAAATCCAAGTCCCGCCCCCCCTCCCAAGTACAGAGCTCTCCTTCCCCCAGATTCCAGCTTGGAGCTCACCCCGTCAATACACATTTTTCTGGCATCAATCCCCCCTCCTCATCCTTTCACATTCGTAGGGTGAGCTAAATAACGTCAGAGTGGGGCTGCAGAAGAGCAGATGTAACTTGCTGCATGTCCGTGGCTTGGAGCAGCTTCTGGCTGTGTAGATCAGGGGCAGCTGCTTTGGGCCCCTCAACAATGGCGGGGCCCTGGGCAGATGCCCCGTTTGCCCTGCGGTAAAGACGGCCCTGGGCAGGAGCGACCACCCTTGGACTTTAACGATGTAAAACAACTTGTAGGGACTAGAAAGTTTTAGAACTGCTCAGGTTTTTTCTGTATATTGCAAATTTCATTGTAGAAGCCACTAAATTCCCTCTCTGTTGCTCAAAACCCATATTAAACAGCTCAACTAGTGGAGGTCCAAGGGTCACGACTCTGCCTTTGACAAGAATTCCTAAAACAAAAGGGGTTTCCCACTGTTGAAATTGGAAAACCACTGAAAGTTGGCATAATTGAATAATACTGTATGTTGTGTTAGGAGTTTTCTGTAATTATAAAGTAGACTCCTGCTTCAGATCCTGCACCCCCAAATATTTCAGCATGGATGGAGTCGCCCACAGTGTTATGGAAGTCATATTTTCACATTTTAGCTCCATAGCAAGTATACATGGTGTTGCTGTTAATGGATCCTCTTACATCTGCATAGCAGGCTCATGTGCCACAAAGAGAAAAGGGAAGCTATCTGAAGCTTGTGATGCTTATGTTAACATTTATATTCCCTAGAGCAACTTATGTTACAATGCAATATATACAGTACATAAAGTACATATATTGGTATATGACACATGAAGACAACTATCAACCAATGAGTTCAAAGAGTGAATATGTAGGGACAACTGTTTGTATAAATGAGAAAGGAGTAGTTAAATACAGCTATCCTCCCGTTATTATTGTGCTTTACTGTATGTCTTTATTGTATGATTTGTATATTGTATTGTTTGTATATTAAATATAAATTGCAGCTACTGTCCCCACCCTGGTTATAGGGATGCTCTTTCACAGTAACTGTGGTGACCTACATTTTGGACTCAATTACTTGGACATACACTCTATTACCAAAAGTATTGGGACGCCTGCCTTTACACGCACGTGAACTTTAATGGCATCCCAGTCTTAGTCCGTGGGGTTCTATATTGAGTTGGCCCACCTTTTTCAGCTATAACAGCTTTAACTTTTCTGGGAAGGCTTTCCACAAGGTTTAGGAGTGTGTCTATGGGAATGTTTGACCATTCTTCTATAAGCGCATTTGTGAGGTCATGCAATGATGTTGAATGAGAAGGCCTGGCTCGCAGTCTCCACTCCAATTCATCAAAAAGGTGTTCTTTCGGGTTGAGGTCAGGACTCTGTGCAGGCCATTCATGTTTCTCCACCCCAAACGCTCTCATCCATGTCTTTTATGAGCCTTGTTTGTACACTGGTGCACAGTCATATTGGAACAGGAAGGGGCCATCATCAAACTGTTCCTACAAAGTTGGGAGAATGAAATTGTCCAAAAGGTTTTGGTATGCTGACACCTTAAGAGTTCCCTTCACTGAAACTATGGGGCCAAGCCCAACCCCTGAAAAACAACCCCACATCATAATCCCCCCTCCACCAAATGATTTGGACCAGTGAAAAAAATAAGGTCCATAAAGACATGGATGAGGGAGTGGAGGAACTTGACTATCCTGCACAGAGTCCTGACCTCAACCCGATAGAACACCTTTGGGTGAATTAGAGTAGAGACTGCGAGCCAGGCCTTCTTGTTCACATCAGTGCCTGACCTCACAAATGTACTTCTGAAAGAATGGTCAAACATTCCCATAGACACACACTTGTGGACAGCCTTCCCAGAAGAGTTGAAACTGTTATAGCTGCAAAGGGTGGGCCAACTCAATATTGTACCCTACGGACTAAGACTGGAATGCCATTAAAGTTCATGTGTGTGTAAAGGCAGGCGTCGCAATACTTTTGGTAATATAATGTAGTTTGACTCCTAGCAGATTCTCAGTGGGTCTTACCGGATTGTACGGATCGTCTTTCTCAGGGACCTGTGTTCCATTGCTGGTTTTAATGGCTTGGCTTTGGACACCTAATTCAGAAGCACAGGGGACGTCCAGAGTCTGTGATCTTCAGTTAGGCTTGGATAATTCCCTGGCCAGGTTTCTGCCTTGGAAATACGTTTACAGATAGAGCTAACGTCACATTGTTTGGTCAGAGCTTTTTCCCAGGGGGTAGCTCACATTATACCACTAGTACATCTCTACAGACCCTAAGGGACCCCAATATGTTGTTGTCGGCGCATCACAGGACAATATTTAAACCAATTCAGGACATTTATCTCCCTCTTCTTTCCCTCAATGTTGCCTTTCTTGGTGCCATCACCTCAGTTTGCAGGGTGTCTGAACTTGCACCCTTCTCCTGTAAGGAACTGTTTCTTTGACTTCACAAAGACCAGGTTGTTTTGAGACCTGGAACCTCCTTTCTGCCCAAAGTGGTCTCTGCATTTAATTAAAATCAGGACATAATGTTGCCATCCTTTTGGCCAGCTCCTAAGTATCTTAAGGAGCTTGCTCTTCACTGTCTGGATGTGGTTAGGGCTGTGTGCGTTTGTCTCACGCCCATGTCCTCGCTTTGTCAATCTGATGCTGTTTTTATTGCCTGGGGGCTCCCAGGAGGGACAGAATTCCTCTTAATCCACAATTGCATGGTGGATTTGGCAGAAGGTGAAGGTTCCTCATTTCCTGTAAAGGCTCACTCCATCAGAGGTGTTCGTGCTTCATGGGCTTTTCAGCATCAGGCCCTTGTTTTCCAAGCCTGTAAGGCTGCCACCTGGCCTTCTACTTTTGATATTTTCCAAGTTTTACTAGGTGGATGTTCCTTAGCGGACACCAGCCTCTTGTTTTCTTGGTGGATTTGTTAACTGTTGTTTGCTGTTGCCTGCCCCTCATGGGATTGCTTTTGGATATCCCAATGGTCTAAGAATTAACTCTTCTGTATCCTGTGATGTACATTTAGGAAAACAAGATTTTTGACCCTTTCTTGGTGTACATCACAGGACACATGTCCCTCCCCTGTGTTTTCACGCTAACACTGCTTGCTGACAAAACGGAGGCAATGCTGGGAATGGGAGGGGGGGGGGGGTGGTTTGCAGGTGGGGTAAAGTCCAAACTTTGCTATTTGCCAGCATCCAGTCATGTGGAGGTGCAGCATAACCCAATGGTGTGAGAATTGACTCTCCTGTGTCTGGTGATGTACTTCAAGAAAGGGATTTTGCAGGTAAGTCAAAAATCCTATTTTTTTCCTCACATTTCAATGCCGTTTCATTGAAGATGATAATACAGGGGTTTAGGCATGAATGTATAGACCCATATTAAATTTTTTTAATGCACATAAGAGTTCTTTAATAGCTAATGCCACCTTTTCAGCATGTTACATACTCATATTATTATAGTGTAACATGTTACCCAAAACCCCACCCCTGTACCTCTACAGGCAGGGAGCTGGAAGAATAGTATGCAAAAGCCTGGCATTGCAATGATCGCAGGTGCAATGCTTTGCCGGCTCCTGTGTGAAAAATAATAATAATGAATAGGAAATGCACATTTTTTCCTACAAAAAATGTGCATTTATTATTTTTTTTTTAAATAAACTTAGCCTTTAACCCTAACAATAAAATGTAGCCTATACTCCCTAATCCCTGACTCCAACATCAACCAAACAACCGCTAAGCTAAGCCTATACACTATACTAACCCTTTGTTCTGTATACTCACCTTATCCTGTACTGGGAACAGCAATGCCAAATCCTTACAGCTCTGGGCTAAAAGCGCTATTCTTTCAAGCTTGATCTGCTCCGTCTGTGTAAGTCCACCTGATTCTGCCATGACTCTTGGCTGCTGTTTAGGATGGAGAGGGCTGCATGCAGGCCCAGGTTCTAAGTGTAGTTTTTTGAGCAGTGTAATGGGAAGTAAATGCTTTGCTAGAAGATCATCAGTATTAAACGTACCAACTCAATGAAACACTAAATCGTGCCAAGAGATCACTTTGCAACTTGTGTGCGTGAAACCCAAGTCCACTGTTGGCGTACAAATAATGTGTTGGTTATTGTCCTTGGTTGCATTTAAGGTTAATAAGACAAAGGGAATTTAGTTTTTAGAAAGTGGGGTATGTAGCAAGGAGGTATTCCTTTTCACAGCAAATCTATAAACCACTTTAGTAAGTCGTTTTCTGGTAAAACTTTGTGTTTAGCTAATATTGCAGTTGGCTTTTGCCGATGTGATTGGCTGCAGAGTGCTTCTTTGCAGCGATGCTCGTTGTATTACTAATAAATATACAGTGCATCTCTAGATCCTTCTCAACAAAAGAAATATAGTAAGAAAACATCTTCTGTAGTATAAATTTACCATCCAGTGCCAACAGAAGTAGAATTCCGTACTTTTATAAGTGAAATTATAGCCTCTTACCAAAAAATTTGGACAATGTATAAAAAACAATGCTTAACAGCGCTTGTTAAATAAATTCAGCATATACAGGTGTCGTCACCATCCAGTGCACATCACCAGTGTGTTATCACTTAATGCCAAGTTAGACTATCAGCCTCTTACCCCACAGTATGGACCGCTAAAGTATAAGAGCTGTCACATGATCCAGATCTTTCCAAGCCTGTCTGCATGGGAAACATAAGCACTGGACATATATTGTAATCTTTTTTTTTTCATGAGAAGCTTCTAGTGAAATCACCTCCTACTCACTGCTGCTAGAGAGAGAATAGGTCACATATTCGTGGGTGTTTGCGGTACTGGCACTAACCTGGGGCGACGCAGACCTTATTTGACCCTAAAACCTAATTGATATCACCCGCCGGGCGATCAGGGGGGTTAAACCGTTATTGGGTAATAAATGGCGGGTGCCCTGACAGTATAAAAAATAAAGCTAACTAACCAGCGTCACCCGTAACAGTAATACAAAAAAAAAATGGTTACCTAGCGACACTAATGCAGCGATCAAAAAAACGATCGCTTAGTGACACTGGCAAAAGGGGGTGAAAGGGTTAACTAGGGGCAATCAGGGGGTTAAAACCTTTATTAGGTAATATATGGGGGTAAATTAAAAACAGAAAATAACTATATACTTTTTTTAGGTTGTAATATGGGGGTACCTGACCTATAAACCTATTTATGAACCTATATAAACATGGCGGTTACCTAAAAAAAAAAAATGCGCACCGAGCGTGACATCACTTCCTCTGCCTGTGTTTTGATTGACACAGACAGAGGAAGCATCTGATTCGCCAGGAGCGATCGCGAGGGGGTGGCCAGAAACCACTGGCCGTCCCCTCATCCCGGATCGCTCCTGAAGCGATCCGACCGTCCCCGCCGGCCGGGGGGGGTCCGATCGGACCCCCCACCCGCCGGAAGAATGGCACGTACAGGTACGTGGTTCTGCCTGTACGTGCCATTCTGCCGACGTATATATACAGGGGGCGGTCGGCAAGTGGTTAAATAAATTCAGCATATACAGGTGTCGTCACCATCCAGTGCACATCACCAGTGTGTTATCACTTAATGCCAAGTAAGACTATCCGCCTCTTACCCCACAGTATGGACCGCTAAAGTGATACTAAACACACACTGTTTAATTTACATTATCCCTTCTCTTTCTGTATATGAATGATTGCACTGTATTTATAAAAAAAGAGAAAAACATCCAAGTACATTTTTCATAATCGATATAGAGCTGTCACATGATCCAGATCTTTCCAAGCCTGTCTGCAGGGAAACATAAGCAGGAGAAGCTTCTAGTCCTCTGCTGCTGGTCACATATTCCAAATAATAAAACAGCCTTTTGGAATACAGAGTCAAAATAAATATCAATAAACTGTTTTAAATTGTCATACAAATATATATCAAATCTTTATTATTTTGTGGAAATAACATGGCGTGGGTGGATTTCTGCCAGTCACAGGCTGTCATGCCCCTCCAGTCTGTCTTAAAATAAGAGGGAGGTAAAGCCACCATTAATCTATATGTAGTATCCCACCCACGTGCTTAGCTGGTTAGTGGGCATGGGGGAAGAGGAGGGAGGGAGTGGGCTGTCATTTACCACTGTGTATACATTCACATGTGTGACTCTATAGTCACATGGGCTGCTCAGATGTGATCGGGAGGAAATGCTCAGCATAGAAACTCACTGAAAACTGAGCATGTGCAGTGTTGCCACCACAGCTGCAAAATCCCTAGCTGAATTGGAGACGGGAACAGAAGGTGGCGATAGAGAGCAGCAGAATCAAAAAGTTTTTTTGCAGAATACAGAAAAGAAATCTCATAGTGACTGAGTGAGTATGAACAGCATGTAATAGAGTATTTATTGAAAGTTTTTATTTTTATGATGTGGGTTTAGTGAAACTTTAAGAGTTAAATGATTCATAATATAGTGTATAGGAAGCGCAAAGCAGATGATAGAGTCCAGGATCCTGCGCAGGCTATGCGTAGAGTTTGGATGATGGGGGAATCCTACTCTCCCCCATTTTCGCTCTATCCCTGACCCCCAAATGTTGGTGAGGCATGGTGTCAAGACTTTGGCTGATATAATTCCTTCTGGGTTCTTGCTACCCTTCCTTCAGCTTTCCTGTCTTTTCCACTTGCCAATGGAGATGTTTTGGTATTTTTAACTGCAGCATGCGGCCAGGGCACAATTTCCGTCCGTGACGCCATCCCGCTCTGTGCTGCGCTCCAGCCCTCTGTTTGGACACGCTCGAGTGCCAAAGATTCCTGCTGGACAGGATGCTGGCTCCATCTGGTCTAGCCAGACATGGTTGCAGCAGACAGCCTGGTCGGTGACAGTGCGATCCATTGGGCATTCTTGTGCCTTCATACAGATACCTCAAATGTGAGTTTTTAATGCACCCTCTTCCATTAAAAATGACAGACTTTACTCAGAGGCGCCTGTGTCTTTCTCTCTCTTTCACAATTTCCACAACCACCCATTCTCCAGGGTGACCCTATTAAAGAGCTGCTGGTCCAGGGAGACCTAAAAAAATCTCTATACTCACTGTATGGTGCGCTGCTGTGTGTCAACTCCCCCTAAGATAGAGCGCTTGTGGGAAATTTGGAAAGATGTTCCCTCTCTGAATAAAGAGGACTGGGAGGACTGTCTGGAACAGGATCTCAAGCTGGTCATCTCTTCCAGACAAATTGATACAGGTCAAATTTCTGCATGGGGTATATTCTACACCTTTGAGGCTTTCTCGGATGTCCCTGGGGCGGGTCTCTTTTTGTGCCCGTTGCCGGATACACCCGGGACCCCCCCCCCCCCGCCCCGACTACATAATTTCCTGATGAAACGCATTGGGTGTGGCTTAGACCTGACATCATCACATTATCCGCCAGCTGGACTTCAACTTTCAGAAACCGCCTGGTTTACTGCATCCTATGTTGTGTAGCTGCTGTGGAACTTCTACTTTTGTGTTTGCTGGAATAAAGAAGTTACGTTTGGAACATACTATGCTGTGATATGTGTTAATTGCTTTCCCACTTGGTGCTGTTAACTGCTGCCATGGACAGTCAGATGAGCTGTGGTTTGGGGAGATCCCATTGCATCTGAAGCGCTTATGACCATTTAACTTCTGATGGTCCATACTGTGGGGTAAGAGGCTGATAGTCTTACTTGGCATGAAGTGTGAACACACTAGTGATGTGCACTGGATGGTGAAGACCCCTGTATATGCTGAATTTATTTTACAAGCGCTGTTGTCTATTGTTTTTTTTATACATTGTCCACAGTATTTGGTAAGAGGCTATAATTTCACTTACCGTATATAAGCACGGAATTCTACTTCTGTTGGCACTATGGTGATCTATACACTACTGAAGATTCTTTCTGGGAATTCTTATTATATTTCTTTTGTTATGAAATTAGACTTTTTTTTACATTATTTATTAAGGACTTTATGGATTATTGCACATTTTTGAAGTTAATAATTGTATTTTCTTTATTATGAAATATTGACAAATCAAATTTTTTTATTTTATTTGCATATTTATTTTGTTGAGAGGTATCCAGCACTGCACTGTATATTTATTTGTTTTGTTGAATTGGTATCACAAATTGGGTGTTAGCCGCTTTTATCCTGAATTTGTTTAACCCTCATGCTAATTTTTATTTGTTTCTTTGCTGGTTTCATTATGTTATTAAATCCAATATTGTTGCGTTGGATTACAGAAGCAGCAATAGGTGTTTTATTTTCCTCATCTGGAGACAATGCATGGCATTCCTTTTTCTTCTTTGTAAAGCTCGCCCTCTAGTGGTATGTCCTTGTTTTTTTTTTTCAAATCACTGCAGTTTCAACTGATATTCAGAACAAATTATTTCCCTCTTGGTTTTGACTTAGATAATTTGTTGTGCTTTATTTAAATACCTCATTAACTGTGAATAAAATGATTGTTTAAATTATTGCATTTTTAAATCGGTACTTAACCCAAAACCAAAAATGTAAGATATATTGCAGCCTACTCTATATAATCTCACAAAAGTGAGTACCCCCCTCACATTTTTAAAATATTTTATTATATCTCTTCATGTGACAACACTGAAGAAATCATATTTTACTACAATGTTATATAGTAGGTGAGGTTGAAAAAAGACACAAGTCCATCAAGTCTAACCTGTGTGTGTGATTATATGTCAGTATTACATTGTATACCCCTGTATGTTGTGGTCGTTCAGGTGCTTATCTAATAGTTTTTTGAAACTATCGATTCTCCCCACTAAAACCTCCGCCTGTGGAAGGGAATTACACATCCTTGCCGCTCTTGCAGTAAAGAACCTTTAAGGCTAAACCTCTTTTCTTCTAATTTTAATGAGTGGCTACGTGTCTTATTAAACTCCCTTCTGCGGAAACATTTTATCCCTATTGTGGGGTCACCAGTATGGTATTTGTAAATTGAAATCATATCCCCTCTCAAGCTGCTCATAACCATTCTTCATAGCTAATTTCCTCCAGTCCCTTTATTCGTTTTGTTGCCCTTCTCTGTACTCACTCCATTTCCAGCACATCCTTCCTGGGGATTAGTGCCCAGAACTGGACAGCATACTCCAGGTGAGGACAGATCAGAGTCTTGTAGAGTGGGAGAATTATCTTGAGTTAATCCCCTTTTTATTATTCCGTTTGCTTTGTTAGCAGCAGCTTGGCATTGCATGCCATTGCTGAGCCTATCATCTACTAGGACCCCCAGGTCCTTTTCCATATTTGATTCCCCAGAGGTTCTCCCCCAGTGAGTAGATCGCATTCGTATTTTTGCCAACCAAATGCATTATTTTACATTTTTCCACATTAAAACTCATTTGCCATGTAGTTGCCAATCCCATTAATTTGTTCACTTGCAAGGTTTCCACATCTTGCGGAAAAGTTATTGCCCTGCTTAGCTTAGTATCGTCTGCAAATACAGAGATTGAACTGTTTACCCCATCCTCCAGGTCGTTTATGAACGAATTAAATAGGATTGGTCCCAGGACAGAACCCTGGGGGATTTCTACTCCTGACCATTCTGAGTACTCCCCTATTTATCACCACCCTCTGAACTCGCCCTTGTAGCCAGTTTCAATCCATGTACTCACCCTATGGTCCATGCCAACGGACCTTACTTTGTACAGTAAACGTTTATGGGGAACTGTGTCAAATTATTTTGCAAAATCCAGATACACCACATCTACGGGCATCCCCTTATCTAGATGGCAGCTCACCTCCTCATAGAAGGTTAATAAATTGGTTTGGCAAGAAGGATTCTTCATGAATCCATGCTGATTACTGCTAATGATATCGTGTTCATTACTAAAATCTTGTATATAGTCTGTTATCATCCACTCCAAGAGCTTGCATACTATTGATGTTAGGCTAACTGGTCTGTAACTCCCAGGGATGTATTTTGGCTCTTTTTAAATATTGGTGCTACATTGGCTTTTCTCCAATCAGCTGGTATCATTCCAGTCAGTAGACTGTCAGTAAAATTTAGGAACAATGGTCTAGCAATTACTTGACTGCATTTCCTAAGGACCCTCGGGTGCAAGCCACCTGGTCCCGGTGACTTATTAATGTTAAGTTGTCCAAGTCTAATTCTGTCCTCTTTTAGCCATGAGGGTGCTTCCTGTGATGTGTCATGAGGACCAACACTGCAGTTATGGTTACTGAAGCCACCCGATCCCCTCATGAAGACTGAGGAGAAGAATAAATTCAATACCTTGGCCATCTCACCATCCTTTGTAACCAGATTTCCTTCCTCATTCTTTATGGGGCCAATATGGTCTGTCCTCCCTCTTTTACTGTTTATATACTTAAAGAATTTCTTGGGATTTTTTTTGCTCTCCTCCACTATGTGTCTTTTGTGTTTTATCTTAGCCGCTCCAATTGCACCCTTACATTTCTTGTTGCATTCTCTGTAAGGTCTGAATGCTGATGATGATCCCCCAGCCTTGTATTTTTTGAGACCTTCTCCTTTGCTTTTATATGCATTTTTACATTGGAGTTAAGCCATCCAAAACTTTTGTTCGCTCTTTTAAATTTATTTCCCAAGGGGATACACTGGCTAATGCCATTATTTAATATGCTCTTGAAGCAAACCCATCTCTCCTCCGTGTTCCTTGTTCTTAAGACTTTATCACAATTTATATGTTCTAGCAAGGTCCGTAGATTAGGAAAGTTGGCTCTTTTTAAATTCAGTGTCTTTGTATTCCCCTTATGTTTCCTATTTGTGTGATTTTATACTGAAGCTAATTGACCTGTGATCGCTGTTTCCTAAATTGCCCCGTATTTCCACATCCGTGATCAGGTCTGTATTGTTGGTAATCAGTAGGTCTAGTAACGCTTTGTTTCTAGTTGGTGCGTCTACCATCTGACCCGTGAAATTGTCCTGCAAGACATTTAGGGACTTGGGAGCCTTAGACGAATGCGCGTTTCCTTCTGCCCAGTCTATGTCTGGATAATTAAAATCCCCTATTATAATGACACCTCCCATCCTTGTCGCTAATTCAAATTGTGATAGGAGGTCCATCTCCCCCTCCTCCCTTATAGGTTAGGGGGCCTATAGCATACTCCCAGTATTACTTTACCCTTAGTTTAATCCATTTGGACCTCTACCCATAAGGATTCTAGCTCCCCTAGTGATGTCATCTCTCACATTCACGTGTACATTTTCTTGATTTACAGGCATACCCCTCCCCCTTTTTTGCCCTCTCTATCCCTGCAATAAATTGAATACCTTTGAATGGTTGCCAGTCATGTAAAGTAGTGAGTGTACAGCTTGTATAACAGTGCAAATTTGCTGTCCCCTCAAAATAACTCAACACACAGCCACTAATGTCTAAACCGCTGGCAACAAGAGTGAGTACAGTACAGTGAAAATTTCCAAATTGGGCCCAATTGGCAATTTTCCCTCCCAGTGTCATGTGACTCGTTCGTGTTACAAGGTTTCAGGTGGGAATGGGGAGCAGGTGTGTGAAATTTGGTGTTATCGCTCTCACTCTCCCATACTGGTCACTGAAAGTTCAACATGGCACCTCGTGGCAAAGAACTCTGAGGATCTGAAAAAAAGTATTGTTGCTCTACATAATGATGGCCTAGGCTATAAAAAGATTGCCAAGACCCTGAAACTGAGCTGCAGCACGGTGACCAAAACCATACAGCAGTTTAACAGGACAAGTTCTACTCAGAACATGCCTCACCGTGGTCGAGCAAAGAAGTTGAGTGCACGTGCTCAGCATCATATCAAGAGGTTGTCTTTGGGAAATGAGTGCTGCCAGCATTGCTGCAGAGGTTATAGGGGTGGGGGGTCAGCCTGTGCTCAGACCATACGCTGCACACTGCATCAAATTGGTCTGGATAGCTGTCATCCCAGAAGGGAGCCTCTTCTAAAGATGATGCACAAGAAAGCCCACAAAAAGTTTTCTGAAGGCAAGCAGACTAAGGATATGGATTACTGGAACCATGTACTGTTGTCTGATGAGACCAAGATGAACTTATTTGGTTCAGATGGTATCAAGCTTGTGTGGCGGCAACCAGGTTAGGAGTACAAAGACAAGCGTGTCTTGCCTACAGTCAAGCATGGTGGTGGAAGTGTCATGGTCTGGGTCTGCATGAGTGCTGCCGCAACTGGGGAGCTACAGTTCATTGAGGGAGCCGTGAATGCCAACATGTACTGTGACATACTGAAGCAGAGCATGATCTTATCCCTTCGGAGACTATGCCACATGGCAGTATTCCAACATAACGACCCCAACACACACCTACAAGATGACCAATGCCTTGCTAAAGAAGCTGAGGGTAAAGGTGATGGACTGGCTAAGCATGTCTCCAGACCTAAACCCTATCGAGCATCTCTGGGGCATCCTCAAACGGAAGGTGGAGGAACGCAAGGTCTCTAACATCCACCAGCTCCGTTATGTCATCATAGAGGAGTGGAAAAGGACTCCAGTGGCAACCTGTGAAGCTCTGGTGAACTCCATGCCCAAGAGGGTTAAGGCAGTGCTGGAAAATAATGGTGGCCACACAAAATATTGTCACTTTGGGCCAAATCTGGACTTTTTCACTTTTGTACTCACTTTTGTTGCCAGCGGTTTAGACATTAATGGCTGTGATTTATGTTGAGGGGACAGCAAATTTACACTGTTATACAAGCTGTACACTCACTACTTTACATTGTAGCAAGGTGTCATTAATTCAGTATTGTCACATGAAAAGATATAATAAAATATTTACAAATATGTGGGGGTGTACTCATTTTTGTGAGATACTGTGTGTGTGTGTGTGTATAGTGTGTGCGTGTGTGTGTGTGTGTGTATTATATATATATATATGAGAGAGAGAGAGAGAGAGAGAGAGAGAGAGAGAGAGAGAGAGAGAGATGTATATATATATATAGATATAGATTTGGTGGCTGCATTAGTTTAGACATGGGTCACCCACAGCCATTAAAACATTCAAATCACAGTTTAGAGCAAGAGGGGAGTACCCCTATAAAAGAACTTGTTTCATGCCTCATAAGATGAGAAATTAGGAAAAGTAATCAAATGTATCTGATAATATGCAAAAACTATGATCAGATTGAGAAAAATGATCCAGTCATGGCAATCGGGTATATTCCAAAGGGCCATCTTGAGCTATGGAAGCCCCAGAGAAGAAGGGGGAAGTCCCAGAGGAGAAGGAGGAAGTCCAGTTACAGTGCAGCCAGGAAAATATTCACACTGCTTGACTTTTTCCACATTTTTTTATGTTACAGCCTTATTCCAAAATAGATTAAATTAATTATTTTCCTCAAAATTCTACAAAAAATACCACATAATGACAACGTGAAAGAAGTTTGAAATCTTTGCAAATTTTGTAAAAATAAAAAATTAAAAAAATCACATGTATATAAGTATTCACAGCCTTTACCAAGACACTCACAATTGAGCTCAGGTGCATCCTGTTTCCACTAATCATCCTTGAGATGTTTCTACAATTTGATTGGAGTCCACCTATGGTAAATTCAGTTGATTGGACATGATTTGGAAAGGCACATACCCTGTTTCCCCGAAAATAAGACCTAGCGTGATTGTCGGTGATGGCTGCAATATAAGCCGTACCCCTCAAATAAGCCCTACCCTGTTTCCCCAAAAATAAGCCCTACCCCTCAAATAAGACCTACAAGGACTTTAACTAGGGCTTATTTGGGGGGTAGGGCTTATATTGCAGCCATCACCGACACTCACGCTAGGTCTTATTTTCGGGGAAACAGGGTACCTGTCTATGTAAGGTCCCACCGTTAACAGTGCATGTCAGAGCACAAACCCAGCCATGAAGTGCAAGGAATTGTCTTGTAGACCTCCGAGACAGGATTGTATCGAGGCACAGATCTGGGGAAGGGCACAGAAAAATGTCTGCAGCATTAAAGGTCCCAATGAGCACAGTGGCCTCCATCATCTGTAAATGGAATAGGTTTGGAACCAGGGGACTCTTCCTAGAGCGGGCCGCACAGCCAAACTGAGTGATTGGGGGAGAAGGGCCTTAGTCAGGGAGGTGACCAAGAACCCGATTGTCACTCTGACAGAGCTCCAGTGTTTCTCTATGAAGAGAGGAGAACCTTCCAGAAGAACAACCATCTCTGCAGCACTCTACCAATCAGGCCTGTATGGTAGTGGACAGACAGAAGCCACTCCTCAGTAAAAGGCACATGACAGCCCACCTGGAGTTTGCCAAAAGGCACCTGAAGTACTCTCAGCACATGAGAAACAAAATTCTCTGGTCTGATGAAACCAACATTAAACTCTTTGGCTTGAATGGCAAGTGTCATGTTTGGAGGAACCAAGCCCCGCTCATCACCTGGCCAATACCATCCCTACAGCGAAACCTAGCAGTGGCAGCATCATGCTGTGGGGATGTTTTTCAATGGCAGGAACTGGGAGACTAGTCAGGATTGAGGGAAAGATAAATGCAGCAATGTACAGAGTGACATCCTTGATGAAAACCTCATCCAGAGGACAACGACCCTAAGCACACAGCCAAGACAACAAATTACCAACTTTATCCCCTCTAACAATTTAAGCACTGCACATTTGGTACTGTTGGAGAGACGGATACTCGTTGTCCACTGAACCAAGCCCACTCACTCCCTTATTCGACAACCCGGCCCTACCAGAGGGCAGAACTGCCCCAACCGTAGACACCTATAATAGATCCTCATGGCCCACGGCGAAACAATTCGTTCATAGCAATCATGGATCATATGTGGCAAGCCTTACCACCTCAACTTCCAACCTGGTTAACGCAACTTAATTTATCTTCCTACTGCAAATTACTACATGATTAGAAACAGATACATAGACCTCTAACGGGCTTCGAACAAGTATGCACACTTCCCGAAGTCCCTCGCCATGCTTTATCAGTGATTTATAGACTGATCCTTGACCATACACATGGTTCCCCCACCTAAGTTTACCAAGATATGATCAGAGGAGCTGGGGATAGACATATCTGATGAGAACTGGCACAAAACCTTTCTATTCACTCAAAAGTCATCTATCTCAAGCTACACCCAGGATAAAAATTACAAGCTGGTATCCAGGTGGTATCGAGTCCCAACCAATATTAAGGTCATGTTCGCCTCTGCCACCGATATCTGCTGGAGATATCACTCGGAGAAAGACACAGGGATTCGCCCGTTCTGGTTACAGATTTTTCAAATTTTCACAGAAATATATGATGAACCGTTAATACCTTCCCCTTCCATTGCCCTTTTATCCCTACTCACCTGCTCAATAAAATCCCAGAAGGCCAGCCTTTTGAAATTCTTTCTCAGTGCTGGTAGACAATTAATTCCTAGATACTGGAAAAACCTCCCCTCCAACCCTCTTAGAGTGGGTAAGTGAGATCAACGATATCATGCTTATGGAGGAGATGCAGGCCAAAGCCCTGGATAAATGGGA
This sequence comes from Lithobates sylvaticus, assembly GCA_028564925.1. Taxonomy (NCBI): domain Eukaryota; kingdom Metazoa; phylum Chordata; class Amphibia; order Anura; family Ranidae; genus Lithobates; species Lithobates sylvaticus. Next base: position 74,745,011 of record CM053031.1, read on the forward strand.
CAAATTCTCTACTACCTGGAGCATCTGGAGGCATTACTCTGCGTCAGAGAAATTGAAACATAGAATCTCTTTGACAGGAACCCCCCCCTCCGTGACCCCCACCAAAACAACATTTAGAAACCCTGCTCGTGCCTTCTCAATTTAAAGCCCCCCTTAAACAGTGCTTGCTGCCTCTCCTCTCCCCCTCTTTCTTTTCTAAATACTCTTTTCTTTTTTTTTTTTTTTTTTTTACTGTCTCTTTCTTATTTACACCTTTACCTCGGATGAACGTTATTTCCTTTTGGAACTACCAGTGTTCTAGTTCCTTACATGCAAACATCTGTACTACTCAATCCCATTCAAAATTGTCATAAATGTACACCTCTATTTGTACACCCAGAAGTCCTGGATTCTATTATCCACATACTTCCCTAACATTGCATTGATGACAAAACTTATATTAGCATAAACGACAATTAATGCTGTGTCCCTAGCCCATAAGACAGTCTGCTCCCGATGGGGTGTCCGAGCCACATATGGAATGCAATAAGCTCTATACACTGAATTAAATGGTACTGACTTGTCTTTCACGCATTCATGTATATTGTATGGAATACATTGTTGACAATTATACGACCCAAACTCATTATTCCAGTGTGCCTACTGGTTCGCACCTTGTTACATCTTTGTTTGCTTATTTTGTGTTGGTACAAAATAAAACCTATTGAACATAAAAAAACCTGGGGACTTATTCCTCAAATGTCCAGAGTTTTTCAATAATTATATATAAAAAAAATACAACTGAAACAGGCTGTTTTTGCAGATTGTCTGTAGGAGTCCAGCAATGGCTATTACCATCTGACTGGTGTGGTATGTACTGTTTATCAGCCTCAGACCGGGTTCACACTGGTACGACACAACAGTCTTATGACTGTGGATCTGACTTTGCCCTGCGACTTGAAGTCTGACATCCATCCGACTTCAATGAACGGGGATCAGACTTTGATCCCAACAATGCAGGCACTTTGTGTCTGGTATGAATCTTTAGAGGGAACTCCACGCCAAATTTAAAACAAACGGCATGGGTTCCCCCTCCAAGACCATACCAGGCCCTTAGGTCTGGTATGGATTTTAAGGGGAACCCCCACACCAAAAAAACGGCGTGGGGGCCCCCCCAAAATCCATACCAGACCCTTATCCAAGCATAAAACCTGGCAGGTCAGGAAAGGGGATGGGGACGAGCGAGCGCCCCCCCCCCCCCCCCCGAACCGTACCAGGCCGCATGCCCTCAACATGGGGGGTGGGTGCTTTGGGGCAGGGGGGCCTTACACCTCCCACCCCAAAGCACCTTGTCCCCATATTGATGAGGACAAGGGCCTCTTCTCGACAACCCTGGCCGTTAGTTGTCGGGGTCTGCGGGCGGGGGGCTTATCGGATTCTGGAAACCCCTATGTGAATGAGTACTGGGTACATTGTACCCCTACATGTTCACCTAAAGAAAAAAGTGTCAAAAATAAAACGCAGTACATAGGTTTTTACCCACTTTCAGACTGGACCATTTTGCTGGCTTAAGACCAGACCACTTTTTGCGATTCAGCACTGCGTCGCTGACAATTGCGCGGTTGTGTGACGTGGCTCCCAAACAAAATTTACGTCCTTTTTTTTCCCACAAATAGAGCTTTCTTTTGGTGGTATTTGATCACCCTGCAGTTTTTATTTTTTGCGCTATAAACAAAAAAAGAGCAACAATTTTGAAAAAAAAACATCATTTTTTTACTTTTTGCTATAATAAATATCCCCAAAAAATATATAAAAAAACTTTTTTTCCCTCAGTTTAGGCTGATACGTATTCTTTTTTTGGTAAAAAAAATCGCAATAAGCGATTATTGATTGGTTTGCGCAAAAGGTATAGCGTTTACAAAATAGGGATAGTTTTATGGCATTTTTATTAATAATTAGTGTTTACATCACTACTCGCTGCAGTTGGTGAATCTGAGAGTCTCAAACTCCCAGTCTGGTCTGCCCACTGTACAGCATAGGTTAACAGGCCAGGAGTCTGATTCATCTCATTCACACCCACAGCCCAGCCCACCCCACCCCACCATGCCACCCAGTCAGACTGTAGTTATTAGTAATGTGAGCGGTGATGTGAATGGGCTGGACTGTGCACGTGAATAAGATGGACCAGACTCCTGGCCTGTCCACCTATTATCAAGATAGAGCCACATCAGCTGCGGGTGTGCGGATGCCATCATCCCTATTTGTTTACTAGTACAATTGATATCCTCTACTGGGATTTTAAGGCAACCAAAAAATCACATGAAAGAAGATTTTCTTTATGTATGAAACCTCTTTTACACTGTATTACAATTCCCTAAAAAAAACTCAATTAAAATTAAGTATCAAAATTGTTTACGCTATGTGGAATATGTTAAAACGTGCATAAGTTCAATGGTACAACATAATAGTATTGAAGTGTTGAGTGGTACTCCCAGAACCAAATAACACTGAGCAACCATAGAATCCTGAGATTTCTCAAATGGACTGGGATATCCAACACGTTTCAAATCTTTAACTTTCATCTTCATCAGGGATAAAGTACCACTCTGCAAGGCAAGATGCTACAGATGAAGCATATTTTCAAAAGGGAAATTAACTTTCTAATAGTGACAACCTTTTCTCGGTATACCATTGGTAATACAACACTTACGAGAACAGCACTCAACCCATTGTCCTTCCATGCCAGGGTGTCAGACCTCCCTGGAGGTGAATCATAATTTGTCCACATATATTCACCCATCATTGGTTCGAGAGTAAGCTGAAATGGTTAAAACAAAACATTCAAAGCTATATACTTTGGTTGCCTTAAAAATCCCAGCAGAGGATATCAATTGTACTTTTACCTGTCAATCTATGCTGCACAGTGGGCAGATCAGATTGGGAGTCTGAGATGTGATTACAGCGCTGCAGTGGGCGGATCCCAGAGTCTCACACTCCCCGTCTGATCCACCTACAGTGCAGCAGAGGCAAGCCAGGAGTCTGATCCATTCTATGCCTACAGTCCCGCCCACATTGTGGCCCATTCAGACTCCAAATCCCAGGGCATGATGGGATTTGTAGTTCTAAGAGGCAATAACAAACAATAACAGGAAGTGATGTCACTGCTTCAAAGATCCCTCCTCCAAGAGCCTGGGGACCGAGGAAGATTCTGTGAAAAGAGATGTCAGAGCTTTTTAAAGTTGTGAGGTTTAGACAAAGTGTGCAGTTTTAGTCAAAATCACATTAGAGGGTTTGCTTATCCAAGGGCCAGACAAATCCCATGTGCCAGGTCGCCTTGGCGACTAGAAATTGTGTCCTGGTGCCTGGGTTTTTGGCAGCCCTTTCACTGTAAAAGGGATGCACCATTTGTATCGCCCGACGCCTGGGACATGCAGTTCCAGGCGCTGGGCAGGTCGTTTTTTTTTCTACATTTGGAAAAATCAGCTGCTGTCCAATTGCGTACATACACGCGGCTAAAGTGGCACCTTAGCTGGCTCCCAGATTCAAAGCAAATTTGTCAAGCCCTGGCTTATCCAATTACACAGGACTATTCTGCAGTTTCTTCTTTTAAAACTACGGACATTTAAGGGATAAGTTGTGTCCCCATGTTTTAAGTTTTTTATGTGCAGGGGCTATTCATTTCCGACTGATTTAGGTATTATTTGATAAAAAATTCACAGTAGTGATGTAAACTGTCTGGCTTCAAGGTGATCCAGCGCATGGAGACATTGTTTACATTGGACACATGGGTGGTGTACGCCACAATTCATGGGAAGGAAGAGAAGTTAAGGTCCAAAAATGCCAAATTCTTAAAGATGTACTTCATTAGGCAGACAACCATCACAGTTGGAGAACAAAATTGGTCTGAGGATCTTGGTGAGAGCAATTTAGTGGTCAAGTCCCAAAGAAGATCAGTACTGCTCAGGTTCTAGGAGAGATAGGTCTCTGGAAGTCAAAGTGAATATAGTGTAGTTGCCTATAAATCCAGAGTGCCTAATGGAGAGTGAATGGTGGTAAAATTGAGTGGTGTAAGACCCAATAGTGAAGCATGAGAGAAACAGGCTTGGGTATCATTAACTGTAAACAAATGGTGGTAGTGTCAGGCCTCAAAAGAATCTGGACCTGGATGAAACTAAGCTTGAGAGAGAAGACCTGGATAAAAAGTGCTGTCTTCTATGTTCTCTATGAGGAGGACGTACAAGCATTGGTGGTTCCTTGGTAATGTCAAGCCACTTGAGTATCTTAATCTCCCCCAAGTAAAGAAATGAAAAAGGGCAGAGAAATTGTAGGATTTTTTGAAAGTGGTTTACTATGTTTTTGCAGTTACAAACTCACAAAACGGAGGCCACCCAAACCAGGGCGGTAGCAGAAAAGGTTGGCTGCACAGAGTCTAAACCACGGAACAACACAGCCTCAAGTAGGGATGAGTAGAGGCAATGGTACCATATACAAGTATATATCTATGTAGCCAACAACTGGAAAATAAACCAAAAACACAGAAACCATACTTAAAGCAATATCAAAGCATTTTTCTTCTATCCCTCTAGCCCTCCCTGGCTACAGTACACCCAAAGGAAATTAGCCTCCATGGTTTGGAAGTGGTCTATCTCTCTGCCACTGCTTCCTCAGGAAGACTAATTTGTTTTGTATTCTACATGAACCCTATAAGGCTACGTTGCCTTCTCAGTTCACCATCTCTAGGTGATTTGGGCAGAACATCATCCAATTTTATTTATCACCACGCTTTCCTGTCAGGATGCACTCTACTAGATCTACTAGAGTGCCTTTTTACTTTTACTGCCTTTTTTTTTTTTTTTTTTTGTGGCATCATGCTACTTTTCTCAGTTTACAAGGCTACAGCCTGGGCTTCTGTTTTTGTTTTCTAAGTTCTACTAGGTGGATGTTCAGGACTAATTGGATTATAGCTTTCGGGCATTGGATCCTTCAGGCGGCTCTTTGACCTGTATGCAGTCCACGGGTTTTCTATTCTTTGATCTTGGGCCTGTAAGCTTTGTTGCTATGTTGCCCACTCCTCTGTTGGACCCTCTTTGGACAACTCAACAGTCTTAAGCCCCATACACACGGTCGGACTTTTTCATGGATTCTGTCCGATCGGACAAGGTTGTTGAAAAATCAGACCGTGTGTATGCACCATCGGACAGTGTTCGTCGGTTTGTCCGACGGACAAAGTCTTATCTCCTGCTGGAAAGATTTGCCGTCAACACGGTCCGATCACACCAAATCTGATCGTGTGTACGGTTGTCCGACCGGACAAAGTGCTACGCATGCTCAGATCACATTACAAGACCAAAGCTATTGGCTACTAGCCTCTACGTAGTCCCGTCGTAGGCAACAAACGTCACCACGTTCAGAATGATCGGATTTTCCGACAACTTTGTCTGACCGTGTGTACGCAAAACCAACATCAGACAAAGTGTGACGGACATGGTCCGACGGACCTGGTCCTCGGATAATCCGCGCGTGTGTATGGGGCTTAATAATTCCTGTGTTTGTCAATGGACAAGAAACAAAATAGGATTTTTGTACTTGCCGTAAAATCCTTTTCTTGGAGTCCATTAAAATCATGGGTTTTCCTTTGTTTTTATTTTCATGCACTCAGTACTACTTTGCTACAAAATTGAGGCATGATGGTTGTGTTCGGGGTTATCCTATGCTGGCCAATGGCTTTAATTTGTGTCCTTTACGCCTGTGGGCAGCATTAAAATCCAACAGTCTAGGAATTCCTCTATGCCCAGGGAGAAGATCTTAGTGGGTCCCAGTGCTTTGGTAATCTGACGGACAGCTGTTTCATACTTCTCAGTATTAGTGAGACATTTATTCATCTACCTAGCATAAGCCTTAATATGATGCCAAAATAATTATAGGCAAAAAAAAAATTAAGTGGCACGTGTCCTTTTTTTATGTTGCAGCTTTATCTTGGATACACATCCAACATCTAGTAAACTATGCTTGTAAATTTAGAAAAAAAAAGCAATTTTATGTTTTTAAAATAAATAGGTAATAGGCATGTGGATAAAATATGTTTTCTACATTTTGCAGATTGTCAGACCCGTCACCGTGGTGCCTACTATCCCAGGGATTCCAGGCCCTTCATCGCCACAACCTGTCCAGTCAGAGGCAAAGCTGGTAACGCATTTTCTTTAATGTTGTTGTATTTTACTAATGACAGGGTGTAGATTTATTACACGAGTAATGTCAGCCAACTTAAAAATGGGATTTTGGGTTTGGATGAAAGCTTACTAGTGGAATCACCCAGTAACTCCTTATAGCCCTTAAAGCGGAGTTCCACCCAAAATTGGAACTTCCACTTGTCTGATTCCTCCCCTCCACCGGTGCCACATTTGGCACCTTTCGGGGGGGGGTACCTGTTTTTTACAGGTACCATATGCCCACTTCCAGGACACCAGGCCATGGCAAATTACGTCAGCAGCTAGGCCCCCCCTTCTCCCTCCCCTTCTACTGGGACAGTGAGAGAGTGCAGCACGCTTCACGCATGTGCAGTAGGGTCCTGGCCGTGAAGCCGAAAGGCTACACTGCCGGGTTCCCTTACCCGCAATGGCGGTAGCAGCACCCGACCAGCCGATGTAAAGTAAGTTGTTAGGTTGGGCCTACATGGATCAGACTTGTTTTTCAAACAAATCCCACAGATGCTCGATTTAGTTTGAGATCTGGAGAATTTAGAGGCCAAGTCAACACCTAAAACTCATTGTTTTCCCCAAACCATTCTTGAGGCATTTTTGCAGTGTGGCAGGGGCACATTACCCTGCTGAAAGAGGCCACTGCCATCAGGGAATATCGTTTCCATGAAGGGGTGTTCTTGGTAACCAACAATGTTTAGGTAGGTAGGTAGGTGGTACGTGTCAAGTAACATCCACATAAATGGCAGAATTCAAGATTTCCCAGCAGAACATTGCCCAAAGCATCCCACTGCCTACGCTGGCTTGCCTTTTTCCCATAGTGCATTCTGGCGCTATTTCAGGATGCACACACTCAGCCATTCACATGATGAATAAAAAAAACGCAATTCATCAGACCTGGCCACCTTTTTCTATTGCTCCCTGATGCAGTTCTGATGGTCACGTGACCATTGTAGGCACTTTTGGCTGTGGACATTGGTCATCATGGGCACCCTGACCGGTCTACGACTACGCAGCCCTATACAGAACAAACTGAGATGCCCATTTTTTTCTGTGCTCAACACATCAATTTCAAGGACCATGTTTTCTGCTGCCCTTTGATGCCAAATTAGATAATCAATGTTATTCACCTAACCTGTCTGTGGTCTTTAAAATATGGGTGATTGGGGTGGGTGGGGTTGTGTGTGTGTGTGTGTGTGTGTGTGTGTGTGTGTGTGTGTGTGTGTATTTATTTATGTTATGTATGTGTGTGTATGTATTTATGTGTGTGTGTGTGTGTGTGTGTGTGTGTATGTATGTATGTATGTATGTATGTATGTATGTATATATATATATATATATATATATATATATATATATATATATATATATATATATATAAATATACATACATGTCAAAAACTGGTTTAGAGGTACTCACAGGTCTTGCAGAGGAGGAAGATCAAAAACAGCAGTGTTTTTATTGTCAGCGTTTCAATGAAGACGGCTTGAGAAAAATGGACTTGCTTCATGGAAACGGTGGCAATAAAAACAATGCTATTTTTGATCTTCCTCCTCCGCAAGACCTGTAAGTGCCTCTAAACCAGTTTTGAATTTATATGGATTTCGTTGTGGGTGAGCACCTGGGCATTTACTTCAAAAATAGAGTGCCGTGGCTAGCTTTGGAGCTATATATAGATAATTTTTCATTCTACCCACGTAAGAATTATTTTACTTCCCCCTTTTGTAAATATTTTTTATTGTATTTATTGTGTAAATATACTGTGTATATAAGCTGCCACAGTGCCCCCTGGTGTTCTAATGCAAATACACTTATGAAAGTGGTTATCCTGTTTGTCATATCACATTTTAAGAGTTATTGCTTGTAAATCATAATTATTTAGTTATATATATTTATATTTTCAGCATCTTGCTGACTAGGGGAAAACTGCAAAAGACAGAACTGTAGCGCAGTTTATTCCTATGGCCATATGTAATGCAAATGAGTAACCATGGTAACTAATGCTTGGCCACCTGAGGTATAAATTGACATAGCTCAGTGTGCTCTATGATGGTGACATGAGAAGGGATGTTTCAGGGGAAAATATGAATATGTATTATGCATGCTGACCCTACATCAGCTGGCTTTTGCTGAGCTTTCATTTTGATGTTGTCAGTCACAATTCCCAAAGCACAGAAGATAATGGATGCGGATCGCTGAATCATTGCGATCACTGTGAAATCCCCATCTGATGGCAAATCTCATTCCTGCAGTCAGACCTCAGCATGATGCACTAAAGGTGCCTATGCCCATACATACAGCACATTAGATCGTTATTGACCAAATCTGTCAATAATTGGTCTATGTATGGTCTGCCCCAATATTCAAGACATCGTTCTATATAACGAATGGCCATGATGGTCAAACACAGGCCATGCTAGTATATGCAAACCAGTACACATGGCACTCTGCAGCGTAGGGTTATCCAGTTAACCTTGTATCACAGTAATGTACAGCACTTTGTTGCTAAGTGCAGCTTAAGGCTAAGTGCACCCTTCCTTAGGTGCTTACACAATCTTTGTCCATTATATGACAGAAATGATATTCCGTAAAAGGATTGGCTCTTTCCAGGTCTTTTCACTTTAGCTGTGGAGCTTCTAGCAATGCTCATTCACACTTATCCATATAGTCACATTCTGCGAGTGGGTTCATTGGAGGATAAATTATCCTTATATGCAGATACATTAATGATGCTCAATCTTCCTCTACCACCCTACAGACCTTTTATAGTTTTGGACATTTCTCAGGTTGTATGATAAACTGGTCTAAATCTTCACTTTTCCATTTAGATAACAGTGCACCACTGCTCGCAGATCCTACCCCTTTGCAACGGGTCCGGCAGTTTAAATATTATTATTATACAGGATTTGTAGAATACCAATAGTTTGCGCTGCACTTTACAATATAATGAAGACAGTACAGTTACAACACAATTCAATACAAGAATGTTAGGAGAGCCCTACCTGTGAACGCTTACAATCATATAGGGTGGGGCAAGTGGTACAAAAGGTAACAACTGTGAATGACAAACTGATGGAAGAAATATAAGTTCAGTAGTTAGGTAGAGGCAGGCTAGGCTTCCCTGAAGAGTTTTCAAGGATCGCCTAAAGGTGGACAGAATAGGAGATGGCTGGACAGATTAGGGTATGCAGTCCAGGGGTTGGGAGAGGCTCTAGAAAAATTGTGGTAGGCAGTTCCAGGGGATGGGAGAGGCTCTGAGGAAGTCTCAGAGGCAGGCAAGGGAGGAGGAGACAAGGGAGCTATAGAGCAGGAGGTCTTGCGAAGAGCAGAGAGGGTGGTTTGGGTGATATATTGAGACAAGATTGGTGATGTAGCATGGGGCAGAGTTGAGGATGGCTTTGTATGTTGTTGTTGTTAGTATTTAACATTTTATTTGTTGGGTGATTAAATATTTTGAAATTAAATCTTACTTGATCTCAACTTCTGTTGGAACTTAATATCACCTGATTATTTCCCAGCTGAAATCAAAGTGTAAATCCTTCTCTGTCCTTCGTAAGTAGAACAAATCTTATCAAAGAATGAACTTCCTACAAACTGTAGCTGCTGACTTTTAATGAACAGAAACTCATCTGTCCAGACCCGGATTGGTTCTTCACCGGACTTCGGGTCCCGGCATGGACATGTGAACTGTAGGCGGCCAGTTGTAACTCCTTGCGGCTTCACAGCCGGCTGCCCACGCATGAGCCACGCTGCACTTTGTGAATGGTCCCGCAGCCTTGTTGGACCTGTGACTTTTCCCAGAAGGTTGCTGGCAGGGAGGAGTGGAGGAGAACTTCCACTCGGATCTCGGAGGAGAAAGAATGGAACTTTTCTCTTTTGGGTGAAGTTTCCCTTTAATATTAATATGCATGTATTTGTAATCCCAGCCATAGTAAAAATAAACTACATAAACCATTATGTATAGATAGAAAGAGGTATGGGTGGCGCTGCCCCAATGTAAGTGTATAAAAATATAACAAGTGTGTTTATTGTCATGTACTACCCCTTTAAATGCCGTGTTACATAAAAGGATGATGCTACTGTATGAATCAGAACACAATAAATATGTATGAAAAAATAAATAACAGTGATAAAGTAAATTGCGTCTCTTTTACAGCCTGGATTCATCCAATGTGGTTTAAAGTGCAGTAGTGTCCAGTGGAAGAAATCATATGTGCAAAAAGCACAGTGCAACAACATACAAATATATAAAAATGTAAAAATATGCACTGTCCCTCTAAAAAGTGTCAAGTGTTGCTTTGACCAGAAAAAAAATCCTCAACTAAGAAAACCTTATCACATGATCAACTTATGTGACCTTCACCTATCTATATATTGAGTGCTGAAGTGCATAAGTACAAATAACTGTGCCAAAAAAAAAAACTTTGATAATATGAGTTCAGTATAAACTGTCCCAGTTCCTAGTGGCTTTGTGCTTTAAATGTGCGTGCTATAATATCCAGCAAGTAAGTGGGTGGATCACTCTTGCTCCCCCATTTTGGATCCACACTCACCAAATGGTTGCACCCCTGCAGGGGAAAAAGGCACTTTGTGTAAGTGATTCCTTTGAAAAGTACATCTGGTCTCTCCTTCTCCTCCTCCTTACTTGGTGTAGTTAGTGGATATACTCTTGCAGGAAGTGGATGGACAAAGAGACATCTCCAAGTTGTCTCTTTGGAGATGTCTCTTTGTCCATCCACTTCCTGCAAGAGTATATCCACTAACTACACCGAGCAGAGGAGAGACCAGACGTACTTTTCAAAGGAATCACTTACACATAGTGCCTTTTACATTGTTACATAGTCAGGTTGAAAAAAAGACACAAGTCCATCTAGTTCAACCAAACAAAAATAAATAAAAAAATTGTCCTCTGTGATGACCTTAAAGTGAATAACTCAACACCAAGTTCACTATATGGACCACTTATGTATTTGTACATGTTGATCATATCCCCCTTAACCACTTGCCAACCGCTATCAGCAAATATACGTCGGCAGAATGACATGGATGGGGTCCGTCAGTCACAGCGCTGGAACCGCGATAACCGGCATAGATGACGCCAGCCGGAAGGGGAGACGAGGACGGCTGCGGGGGCTTCGTTCTCAGGTAAGTAATTCATAATGAGCTAGTATGCTATGCATAAAATCTCATTATGCCTTTATCTTGCAGGGTGTTTTTTTTTTTTTTTCTTTTTTTTTTCAGGAGGGTTTACAACCACTTTAAACAATGATAGCATTCCTTTATTTTTATATTTTTTAAAGGCTCTTTTTTATTATTTATAGCCATTTAAACTTTGGCCGTGAGCCACATAGGTTTTATTCTTAGCCTTTTAAACGTATTGCCCATGAGAATACACTTTGCAATGAGTTTACTTTTGCTCCTTCAAGGGTGCAACCATTTGTTGGACCCAAAAGGGGGGAGTACTTGGCTCTCATGCACAGCACTGGATCGTGAATAGGCTCAGGTAAATAGAAGGCGGCAGAGGGGGATTCTGTTTCTGCATTGAAGTAAAAAAAAATCTCTAGGCTCCGTTGACACCCATCGACGTCACAACATCAGATCCTGTCCGCTAAAAACAGGCGGATGGTGGATCTGTTTCCCATCCATCGATCGGATCGGATGACAGTCTGATGGAAACAGACAGACGGTCAGTTTCCATCTCACCGCTAATAGAGGAAAGCGGGTTGGGTCTGCTCTGCATAAGTGGAGCGGACACAGACCTGTCATCCACCTGCTCAGCAGACAGATCCCCCCCTGAGCAGGTGGATCTGCTGGCGGAGTCTGGCAGTGTGAAAGAGCCCTTAAGCTTTAGAACAACACATCAATACAACTTGCCACCAAAAGTTTTCTATCAACAAAGTTTGTTACAGGATGTCTTGGGGCCTGAGTCGACAGACATATGTTTGCTATACATTCCTGTATAAGTCTATAAGAATGCTTGACTTACTGAAAGCAGGTCAGAAGGTCAACTACAGGTCAAATGCACCAGTCGATAAATACTGAATGATCTCGGAAGCGTCTCTAATTGATGCCATCAACAGAAGGCCAAAGCTTGTCTATACAGGTCTTTAGGCCTCATTCACATTGGCAAACCGATCCAAGGGGCATCCTCATGCATGCGCGATGCACAGGTGTTCCGTGCAAGCCGCGTGCAGGCAGCCTGTTCATATCTATAGAGGGCGAACAGCTGCATTGACCTCCAAGTTCATCCTGGAGTGTACGGGTTTGATGCATGGATCAGAACACCATCTGTTTGGCTCCTAAAAGACCAAGGCAGAGAAAGAAGTAGACAGGGCTCTTTTGCACAAACCATGGTAACGTTGCAGAGGGTAGGTTGCCCTGTACAGTAGATTGTTGCCATCATTAACAGCAAGAGTAGGTCAATGGTAGGATAAATGGATATAAATCAATTTATAAAAAAATATAGGCACATAATGCTATCGAAATGTATTTTAAGGGAAAAATGTGTGTATATATACAGTATCTCACAAAAGTGAGTACACCCCTCACATTTTTGTAAATATTTTATTACATCTTTTCATGTGACAACACTAAGGAAATTACACTTTGCTACAATGTAGTAGTGAGTATACAGCTTGTATAACAGTGTAAATTTGCTGTCCCCTCAAAATAACTCAACACACAGCCATTCATCTCTAAACTGCTGCCAACAAAAGTGAGTACACCCCTAAGTGAAAATGTTCAAATTGGGCCCAAATTGTCAATATTTTGTGTGACCACCATTATTTTCCAGCACTGCCTTAACCCTCTTGGGCATGGAGTTCACCAGAGCTTCACAGGTTGCCACTGGAGTCCTCTTCCACTCCTCCATGACAACATCACAGAGCTGGAGGATGTTAGAGTCCTTGCGCTCCTCCACCTTCCGTTTGAGGATGCCCCACAGATGCTCAATAGGGTTTAGGTCTGGAGAAATGCTTGGCCAATCCATCACCTTTACCCTCAGCTTCTTTAGCAAGGCAGTCGTTGTCTTGGAGGTGTGTTTGGGGTCGTTATCATGTTGGAATACTGCCCTGTGGCCCAGTCTCTGAAGGGAGGGGATCATGCTTTGCTTCAGTATGTCACCAAATATGTTGGCATTCATGGTTCCCTCAATGAACTGTAGCTTCCCAGTGCTGACAGCACTCATGCAGCCCCAGACCATGATACTCCCACCACCATGTTTGACTGTAGACAAGACACACTTGTCTTTGTACTCCTCACCTGGTTGCCACACACGCTTGGCATCTGAACCCAATAAGTTTATCTTGGTCTCATCAGACCACAGAACATGGTACCAGTAATCCATGTCCATAGTCTGCTTGTCTTCAGCAAACTGGGGGTGTTCTTGTGCATCATCTTTCGAAGAGGCTTCCTTCTGGGATGACAGCCATGCAGACCAATTTGATGCAGTGTGCAGCATATGGTCTGAGCACTGACAGACTGCCCCCCCACCCCACCCCTTCAACCTCTGCAGCAATGCTGGCAGCACAGATGCGTCTGTTTCCCAAAGACAACCTCATATATATATCTCATTTTATTATTATACTTGTCCACCAGTGGCGGTGTGTGCATAGAGGGCGCAGGAGCACCGCCCCCCCTCTCCTGCACCGCTCTATCACCAATAGATAGATTCATGCATTGCATGAATCTATCTATTGTCACTGCTGCCGCCCCCTATTCAGGTGTCCGGCCCCTTGTCGGGCGCTGGGCATCTGAATTACAGCAGGGGGGGTGTTTCTGGAAGCGCCCTATTAGAGCTGTAAAGCTCTAATAGGGGACCTGATTAGAGCGGTGTGCTCTAATAGGCTTCCATAAGTGTAAACAGCGGGCGCACTGCTGTGCGTTCGCTGATTACACAGTATTGTGTTAGAGAAGCAAATACATCGCTTCCCTAACACAGACCCGCCTCTCAGCCAATCAGGTTGCCGGGTTTGTTACCTGTCACCTGATTGGCTGAAGTCACAGGCGCTGTGATTGGACGCTAGGCGTCCAATCATAGCAGAAGAGAGGAGCGCGGGAGAAGATATCGGAAGATGAGGGGAAGATGAGGGGACACCGCGCGCTGCACACCGAGACAAGGTAAGTGCAGAGGGCAGGCAGGGGGCACAGTAGCAGCACTTGAGGGGCACAGTGGCAGCACTTGAGGGGCACAGTGGCAGCACTTGAGGGGCACAGTGGCAGCACTTGAGGGGCACAGTGGCAGCACTTGAGGGGCACAGTGGCAGCACTTGAGGGGCACAGTGGCAGCGTTTGATGGTCACAGTGGCAGCGTTTGATGGCACAGTGAGGCTGTTTGTTTGCGCCCCCCAAAAATTTTGAGCACCAGCCGCCACTGTTGTCCACCCAAAATTTATTTCAGTTTTGGGTTAAAGTCAGTGCTGAATCATTTACTAGCTTCTTGGGTAAATCTCCCTACCTAAATTACTACATACACCCGGCTGCTGTGGCAGTTACTAAGATGTCTAGGTCTTTCTGCTTAATGTGTAACTTATTTAACATTTTGTAGGGAATATAGCAGCAGAAGTGAGACTCCCTTACTTTGCAGTGGCTTTAAGTGAGGTCATAGGAACTCTGACAGCTGGATTCCCAGGAAGATAAAAGTAGCCAGTTGGTGATATCTGTGTCCACCCATAACTAAAATTCCAGTTTTGGATCAATTACCTTTTCATTAAATGCTGTTCATGAGCTTATTACGTTTTAATCATTACTCCTAAGAGTATCTATGTAACTACAGGGCATTTTAATAGTTCTGTACACGTCCCTTCCTGTGTAATGCATTTCAGCGCACGTCTCTACTTTTATATTGGAGTGCTCTAGTTAAACTAACTGAAAGAGCTGGAGGGGGAGGGAAGCACAATCAAGAGAACATTAAAGCAAGTTCTACCCTGTGGGATCCGCCATGTAAAGACTTTTGTGACAAACTGTGAGTTATCTTTCTGCACGGTATGAAGCCAGTAGGTTTACTGCGGGAGGTTTCTATTGAGAGCTGACAGAGGGCAGGCTGGCAACTATTCAGAAAGCTACATTAACTTGGTTGAGCCCGGCATGGAACCTTGTGTTCAGCAGAATTCTCCTGACCTGCCTCTCTGCATGCCAAGCTCATCAGCAAGCACCTAATGAGCCCCCCTCTAAACAGACCCTTTCCAAGCCTACTTCATTTCCCCGTGTCCTCTGGGGGAGGAGAGACAAGACTTCATGAGGACTGATGATGCTGCAAAGACCACAATAATGATAATTAACTTGCTGAATTTAGAAGATTATGCTGTTAATTAGTTGCAAAATAAAGATAAGTAATAGAGTAGCAGATGGTCGGATAACACCCAGGAGAAGGAGGGTTATTACTCTGATGAGCTTTTGTGGCAGATATGAAATATGGATCTGACTTTTTCATAAGTTCTTCCTAGAGAATAGTACCTGGATTCTAGAAGCTGATGATGGAGCGACCTATTCCTACCAAATTTTGACAGATGTCTGAGGGGATTGTTTTCAAGGGTACAAAATACACAACTAACAGAAGTCTGGGTGGATAGACGTTAATGGAAATGCATGTGTGTGCTATATTCTTTAATAGTGTCAATGTCTACAATATGTATATATTATGGTGATGGCAAAAATAAAGGCTCCCAAGACCTTCTGGAATCAGTCTTTGTGATATGGGTGGATGCTCACTCGCTAAATCCCCCTCAGGTTTTTATTGTTTCTCAGGGGGCCATGTAAATGATATTTGCCTGCTGAAGTTGAGAAGTTTGTCTCCCCAGCCGCTGGGAATCCAGTAAACTGATCCTGCAAATTCTTGCACAAAAAATTATGTGAAATATCTTTGTAAAAGGTGTGACAGGGGTGAAGACAGGAATTATGATGATAAGATCTTAAAGTGAGTCTAAAGGTTGAAGGTTTTTTACCTTTTGTGCATGAAGGTAAAAAAATCTTCAGTATGCAGCTCACCCCCCCCCAGACAGGAATTGTGATGATAAGATCTTAAAGTGATTCCAAAGGCTGAAGGTTTTTTACCTTTGTGCATAAAGGTAACAAAACCTCCAGGATGCAGTTCACCCCTAGCCCCCCCAATACTTACATGCATGTTTTCTCTCTCCTCGTGGACGCACAGACTAGGACTTGGGAGGGACTTGGCAAGAGGCTTTCTATGGGAGCACTCAGTGGGGATGGGGGTACTCAGTGGGGATGGGGGGGGGGAGCAGGAGCACCAGGGAGGGACCTGAGAAGGAGGATCGGGGCTGCTTTGTGCAAAACCATTGCACAGACTAGGTAAGTATGGCATGTTTGTTATGGGAAAGTTCCCCCAGAGGTTTTTTTTTTAGCAGCGAAGTGAATAAATAATAAATGTAATTGGAAAAATGTGTTCTTTATTAAAAATTATTGGCATACAATGTTTCCACAAAAGTTAAAATGTTAGCTCTAAAGGGGGCATGCCCAAAAGTGCAAAGAATGCAAACACAAAATTGTACATAACATTACATGACAACATGTCTAATGTATGACAAAGGCTGACGTGTTTCGACCCATTTCGTTGGGGTCTTCTTCAGAGCATAGGTTTGCTGCAAAGATACATTGTATGCCAATAATTTTTATAAATAAATATTATCCGGGGTGTGCAGCACTACTACCTCTTCTTATATGTGTTTTTCCCATGCTAGTATGACATGTTTGTTTTATTTTTACCTTTAGTATCACTTTAATGAGAAAGTTTTAAAAGACACAAGAAACAATGAGTACTGTATTTATCGACGTATAACACGCACCCCAAGTTTAGGAGGGAAGTTTAAGGAAAAAAACTTACATTTTAAATGCCCATCAATGCAGCCTTATCTGTGTCCATCTGCAGCCTTGCCCATCATTGCAGAATGATCAGTGTCCATCTGCAGCCTTGCCCAACAGTGTCCATCTGCAGCCTTGCCCAACAGTGTCCATCTGCAGCCTTGCCCAAAATTGCAGCATGATCGGTTTTTAAATTGCGCCGCCAAGATAGACAGAGCTGGATGTCCTGTGTACTCGGCTCCTCTCGTCTCGCAGTCCTGCCCAGTCCCGCCCCTTGGCCCGGCTCCTATGATTGACACAACACCGGTCCAATGGTGGGACGTAAATGCAAGGAGGTGGGACTGGGCGTGACTGTTAGTGGAGCTGAGCCTAGCTGAGTACACAGTACACTTGGCTCTGTTATTTCAGCAGCGCTTGTTCCCTCCTTCCCATCCTTTTTTAGGGGGAAAAAGTGCGTGTTATACGCCGATAAATGCGGTAATTCCTCTGCATAAAACGACTTTGTTGCTAAAAATAGAAATAAAAGCTGATCTCCACTAACCACAAGCACTACTCAATCTGATAAATCTTCAACATCCGACATGTGGGGGGTGCTCCATCACCAAGTTCTGGGAACAACCCCTGCATCCGTTTTTTTTTCTTTTTCCCCCCCCCCCCTTTTTTTTGGTCGTGATGTTTTTTTATGGTATCAGGGTAGGGAGTTATTCTTATGGGGGGAGAGGAGGATGTATGTTTTATGGATTTACATGTACTTACTGTTTCTCAAACACGTTTTACTCGAAAGGCTCACACAGATAATGAATAATGGCTAATCCTTGTAAAGAGTCTTTGACTATTTTGTCATGGAATGTCAGGGGGCTCAATTCCAAGTACAAGCGGTTGCTGCTGTTTCAATAATTGAAAATACACAATCCCCATATAATTTTGCTACAAGAGACCCACTTAATGGAAAGCAGCAATGGCTCTCAAAAAAACTTGGGTACAAAAAGCATTTCACGCGACCTACTCCACATACTCTCGTCGGGTGTCTTTTTCTGATCAGTAAGCAAATACTGTGCACAATTCATAATGTCCATCTAGACCCCAATGGGAAATATGTTATGTTGGTGTTGACTATATACAACAGGAAATATATTATTGTCAAGGTTTACCTGCCCCCTCCTAGTCAGGTGCAGCCCCTGTACTCATTATACGAGAGGTTGGTTCCGCATTGCCGTGCCCAAATTCTATTCATGGGTGACTTCAATGCCACCCTATCACGAGACTTGGGCCCTCACCTCAAACTAATTTTAATTCTGATCTGGGTACTTGGGCACATGCCACGGACTTTACAGAGGTATGGAGATGGTTACATCCTCAAGACAGAACTTACTCCTGTCTTTCTACCACCTTTAAGACTTCATCACGTATAGACCTGGCATTTGCTAACACAGCCCTCCTTAGTGAGATCCAAGAGGCGTGTTATCTTACCTCTGTCCCTTGACCATTGGAACCCAAAGGTCGAGTAACCACGCCCTTTGGAGACTGCAACCCCATTGGATTAACCATAAGTCGGTTCAGGACCGAATTCCTCCACGTTTGAATACTGGGTAATTAATGTGGAGTCGGCATTCCCTGGGGTGACTTGGGATGCGTTCAAGGCTCACAGCAGGGGACAGTATATCTGCTGTGGTTGCTGAGAAGGCGGAGCACAGAGCACAGTCTTGTAGGAGTACTTTGAGTTTGGGGCCCAAAACAGCAGATTGCTGGCGTTACTAGCACAATAAGATAGACCCCTTGCAGTTGTCTCCAAAATCCTCACAGCAGATGGCATAACGGCCGTCTCACAGGAGGACATCCTGACTGAATTCACTTGATTTTACACTACACTGTACACTTCCTCCTTGCCAGATGCTTTCGACTCTACGCCCATGACCTCTGTTTTGGATACGTTGGGCTGGCTCTCTGATTCCGAAAGGAATCTTTTGGTCGCAGATTTCACCCCGGAAGAAATTACACTTGCCATACAGTCTTTCAGGGTGGGTAAAGCCCCGAGTCCTGATGGCCTACCCATTGAATTCTATAGAGCCCACACTGAATTGCTTGCTCCAAGACTGGCCTAGTTGTTCAAATCCTGTTTACTAGCAGGCTCTTTACCTCCCTCCATGAAGGAAGCTCACATTATCTTAATACCTAAGCCCAATAAGGATCCAAAGCTGTGCGCTTCCAACAGACCAATTGCACTTCTCAACTGTGATCTGAAGATCCTTACGAAGTTGCTAGCCACCAGACTAAACAAAGTTATAAAATCCCTTGTAGACACGGATTAAACAGGCTTTATGCCCGGTAGGTCCACAGATATTAACATACGCCGATTATTCTCTAATATACATGCCCCACACACAAACCAGGGTACTAGAATGATTGCCACCCTAGACATGGAAAAGGCATTCGATACTGTGGAGTGAGCGTATCTATGGGAGGTGATGAGGTGGATGGGATTCCCACTAATATTTAT
Source organism: Lithobates sylvaticus (assembly GCA_028564925.1). Lineage (NCBI taxonomy): Eukaryota > Metazoa > Chordata > Amphibia > Anura > Ranidae > Lithobates > Lithobates sylvaticus. The sequence goes on from CM053031.1 coordinate 74,764,500, forward strand.
TACTTTTCAAAAGTTTTATTGGTAACAAATAAGTATGATACATAAACATTAACAGTTTAGCTTTCCAAAAGGTACATACAGAGTACTCAGTAATGTACATAAAGATAACATTTTAGTGCAATAGAAAGTGCCCAGGCTGGGAGGGCGTAGGTGCATGTGTGGAAACAGGTAGGTACAAAGTTGAAAACGAAATTGGGCCAGGGCCCACAGAAACAGGATACATGAATTTGGGGTAGTACTCTATGTGAGTGAGAACAGGCTATCAACCAAACAAGTCTTAACAAAACAAAACGTTACCTTGAGTTTGGGGAGGAGAGAAGAGGAAGAGATTAGTAAGGAGAAAACAAAGAGGAAGTTTAGGGAAAGAAGAAATAGGTAGGAGAAAAGGAGGGAAAAGGTGGGTCGGGCGCACACAAGACAGGTAGCTGGGTCCAGCTACCAAGGGGATTTGTAGGAAGTTACGGTTCCATAAGAGTACTGTCGAATCCTGGAGGTAGGAAATAGTTAACCCAGGGTTGCCATATTTTTAGGTGCCTGGGGATCTTGTCCAAGATGGTGGCCTCAATTTTGCTATGGATCATTGCTTGGGTGACCCTGTTTCTAGTTTCAGTTACATGGAGTGTAGGGGTTTTCCAGGCCTTTGCGATGGTTTGTTTGGCGGCTGTAGTGAGTTGTAATGTGAGCCGGGTTTGTGCCCTGGTGAAGTGATTTGGGAGAAAATTTAGAAGAGCCAGGAGCGGGTCAGGGGGGAGTCTTACTTGGGTTAGTGTGGAGATCATCTGAAATATTGCTGCCCAGAAACATTGCACTACAGGGCATGTCCACCATATATGCAGGTGAGTGCCACGCTCGCCGCAGTTTTTGAAACAGTTAGGAGAGTATGATGGGAGAAACTTGGCAATCCTGGCTGGGACCAGGTACCATCGCATCAGAACCTTATAGCTGGCTTCAAGGGCAACAATATTTTGGGATGATATCCTGGTATTGGACCAAACGGTAGACCACTCGTCCGCACCTAGATCCGTAGAAAGGTCGCTGGACCATTGTTGGGCATAGAGTGGAAGAGCGTCAGGTGCGGAGGTGAGATATTTATTGACTGGGTACGTATGCTTTACACTGGCCCCCTGGCAAGCATAAGGCTTAATGGCTTGCTAACTGCCCCCTTTCACCTGCAGAGGGTTACCAGACAGGGATGCCCTCTCTTCCTGGCCATGGAACCCATTGCTGAAGCCCTCAGAATTTCACCCGAGGTTTGCGGCCTTCGGGTGGGGTGGCTGGAGGAGAGAGTGGTTCTCTACGCCGATGACTTACTGCTTTTCTTGAATGATGCTGGGGCCTCTTTGCAGGGTGCCCTTAGAATTATGAACACCTTCTCAGCCTTCATGGGTTTACGGGTAAATTGGCACAAGTCCCAGCTGTTTCCGGTAGACGAGGAGGCTATATCTTCCTCACCCCCCTCTCTCCCACTGCAGTGGGTTGACCACTTTACCTATCTGGGAATTGTGATATCCAGACATAGTAGGGACTTTGTGAAACTCAACCTGGACCCTGTGCTGGCTGGAGTTAAGACTAGACTAAAGGCATGCAATAATCTACCCCTCTCACTAATTGGACCTATTAACCTTCTAAATATTAAGGGCCTCCCCAAATTCGCATAGATTTTTAGAAACTCTTCTCAGTGGCTAACAAAAAAACCCCATCAAACAACTTTTCACGTCCTTTATCTGGGGATCAAAATCACCCAGATATAAATATACAACTTTGACTAGGCCTTTGCATGGGGGGGGGGGGGGCCTCTTCCTGGCTGTTATAAATATTTTTTGGCTACCCAGCTAGTGATCGCCCATTGGTGGCCTGATCTAACCAATTCTGCTGTAGTGCTGAAGGCAGCAATTGTCAACTCTCTGGAGGCCTTACAGGGGCTGTTTAGGGGGAAAAGTCTCCACACCATCTCACTCCTTCCATGTGCACCACCATACAAGTGTGAAAAATGAGTGACGCTCTGCAGACGTCCCAGCCAAACTCTCTCCACATATATCATTGTGGCTGAATCCCAGCCTCCCACATTTTTTACACCATCCCAGGCCCACAGGCTTGGGCCAAACACAAAATTGTAAAGCTGTTACATATCATCACTAACACTGAGTTGTCTTCTTTCCACACTCTCTACAATCAAAATTGAATGTACCCACACATACCTATTTTAGATACCTCCAGATTGCTCATGCCTTCAGGTGTCAATTTATGGGTCAACCAGTAATGCTATCATACTCGGAATTGGGACTGGATGAGGATGACTGGAGAGAGATTTGGGACTTCCCCTTCTCCCCCTTGGTCTCAGCCACGGATAAAATGGTTCACTATAAAATTTTGCACAGAGCATACTATATACCTCACAGGCTCCACAGTATGTCTGTGACACATTTCCCATCATGTTGGCGATGTACGCACCAACCTGGAGAGTTTTTCCATATTTTTTGTAGCTGTCTGGCAATACAACAATACTGGCAAGAGGTCCTTCAAGTGATCAAACGTGTAACCAAGCTCCATATACCATGCGACCCAAGATATTGTTAGTTAGGACTTGTTGAACAACTGTCAGTGACCATGGCCAGGAGAATGCTCATTAACCTTTTGCTGTTTTATGCTCGTAAAGCCATCACAATGGACTGGAAGCATTCATGCCCTCCTTCTGTCCAATTATGTTAGGGTCTGATAAATGTCAGTCTACCCTTGTATAAAGCCACCTATGCGAACAGGGGTTGCCCCAAAATTTTTTATACGGTTTGGGCATGTTGGCTTGATGACTCCACTACAACAAGCGGCGATCAAGCCAATTCTAGGTAAAGTATAACTTCTGACCACGCACTCAGTTCCGATGTAATCACCTTAATTTGTATCCTGGTATCCCAGGCTTGAGCATAGTTAATCCTGAGCCAAACCCTCTCCCCACATTGGGGTAGTAGTTTAGTAGATTGTTTTGTTACGTGTTGCCGTATGAGAATGAGACCTGTTGGTCTTGCCCCTGCGTGGGCTACAGCTGTATGTGCACTTTGAAAATGTAATAAAAAAGATTAAAAAAAAATAACCACACAGATAATTTGGCATATAACAGTCGTGTTGTGCCCCCCAGGGGTTGTAATGCCAGGGGTATATGCACTATGATTCTGGTGTTAGGCTGGCTTGACCAGCTTTGGTCCAGTTCTTGAGGAACCTGGCAAAGTTTGCTCTGTGGGTGGCCCTGCCACCACCCTCCCACCTGACGTTCTTCAGTTGAAAAATCAAAGGAGCTGGACTGAAAATTGAAGGTCTAAACAGTGGCTGCGCCCAATCAAAGGCAGTCACTTTTCAGGTAATCTGACAACCGCTTGTGCCAGCTCTCAATTAATAGTAGCAGTGGGAGATTCTTCCAATCGTGCTGTATAGTGTGGATGAAGGAATATTTTAGATTTTTTTTTAATTTGACTTGCAGGCTGAACGAAAATACTCCAACCATGTAGATCTATTCGAGCAGAACTGTATGTTCTCAATGTACAGTTCACTATACAGGTTTATATTTATTTGTGTCATGCTGATTTATGTCAGTCCCACCAGATGTGTTTGTGGCAGTATAATTTTGTAAATGGAGAATGAAGAAAATAAGTGCCATTCTTTAGACTAATCTAGCCATTGTTCTCTTCTGGCAGCTTTTTGTTTTGTATTAAACTGTACATACAGTTTGGTAAGCACCATTAACCCTCAACTGCTCCCAAAAGAACCAGCAACATATTGCTCTAGAGGGGTGTAAAGATTAAGCAAATCGCATTGTGTACATTTATTTCATTTAACAAATCTAGAGGGGAATAAACAGTATCCTTGTTTTTGCCCTACAGTGCTAAGTCACACCTAATCAGTTAGTTTAAACTGTGTGAGACTGTGACATATTGCTCATGTCTGTGAGACCATACGGTATATGCTGTGTGTTCTGGGCACATGAGGAGATGATGAGATATCATGGCTCTGCTTGCCTTGCATGAGATTGCTGTCTCACTCTGCAGTCATTCTTCACAATAATGATATTTATGTATTTTAGACTGCCTTGTATGTATAGCATCCAGATAGTTTTATTTTTATTTTTTGCTCATAAACTACTACTGAACAAATGTCTATGTAGAAACTGGCCTGCTGCAGATACACAGGAATGATGGCACCCTTATGGGCATGCTCTACCTTTTCCAGGGCTAACAAAGTGTAAACCACAATGTAGACCAGTTTCAAGATGGTTGGTATCCTGCAACCTGGTGTGACCAGAAATATGCAACTACACAAAAGGATACTAGACTCCAGTTTTCACTTACAATAAGGTTACACAGAGTCACATTTTAATATCGTTCACCTTTTATTGGTTTACAATAAAATGAAAATGTTCATAGAAGACCAGATGCTTGTCTTTATTAATAGTGAATTAAACCAGGATAGTGACTAATGTAGCAAGGTTGTGTGATCCGCAGTACACTCTCTGCAAGTAGAGAAAAAAGAGAAAGTAGGATGGATAGAAAAGAACGGAACAAGAGAAAAGAAGAGATATGCCTGGGGAAAACAGGTCATGGGGGAGCAAGGAAAGATCAAACGGGGGTGAAGGGGGGGGGAGAAGGCTCCAGAATCTCTTTTGTCCCTACTGATGTGGAAGCTTTATAAAGAAGTATAGCTATAGTCGGAAGTGACGCATGGTCTATTGGAATGGATCCATTTGGACCATATATTAAGACATTTCTTATGGGTATGCATGAGTATGCTTGAGAGTTTCTTATTCATAAAGAACAGATACACGTGTTGCTTGACCTCAGTAAACAGTACAAATTGCTTCCTTCCATGCTTTAGCAATGGTTTGTTTGGCTGCCAACAGCACATACGTAGTTACTTTAAATTGGGGTTTAACGAAGTAGGCTTTGAGATGTACATTCCAGTTTTTGTGAAAATAAGATAGTTTAGTCAAAGAAACAGAAAATGTGACGTAAAACAATAATGACGACTATAGGGAAGCTTGTGAAAACACATGTGCAGCAGTGAAAACTAACCAAAAAAAATAACTGTATGCATATGGCAGGACAGGAGGGAAGTGTAATAAGGGATATCAGGTCGAGCAGAATCAGAGGGGAATACAGAGAGGTGGGTAGCAGAGCTAGCAGGAGCTGATCCAGAAAGGGTACAAATTCATAAAGGTACGGAGTAGTGCATGCACACAGCCAAAATGCTGAGGCCCTGCACATTAGGCCAGGTGGGGCCAAATAGTCTTAAAGGGGTTGTAAAGGCTCGTGTTTTTTTTCAACTTAATGCATCCTATGCATTAAGGTGAAAAAACACCTGACAGTCACTGGCCCCCTAGCCCCCCCCCCATTTTACTTTTACTTTTACTTACCTGAGCCCCTTCATCTTGTTTGGTGGGGACGCGCCGTCCTCCTCTCCACGGAGTCCCGGTTTTGATTGGATAGAAGGGGAGAAGCGCCAAGTTAAACATTCGGCTTCTATGGATGCCGAATAAATGACTCGGGAGCGCGCCCGCAAGGTAACCCCCTCGGGAGAGCGCTTCTCCTAGGGGGTTGTCTAATGCGGGGAGGAGCCGCGAGAGCCGCTGAGGGACCCCAGAAGAGGATGTTCGGGGCCACTCTGTGCAAAACGTGCTGCACAGTGGAGGTAAGTATGGTATGTTTGTTATTTTTTATTTTATTTTTTTTAAATGAAGCTTTAGTATCACTTTAAAGTAGTCAGCATCACATCGTGACTAATTCTGCTCGTCATCGGGAGACACCCACTTGTGGACATAGGATTGTAACACTTCAGTCCAGGAACCACAGTGTCACTTGTCAGAACCCTGGCTATTTTGCATGTTCTTAACATCCAAAAGGGGATATTTATGGCAGTTTCTTGTATCTGTATACAGGGATCTAATTATAATATACAGTCCTCCAATTTTAGTGTCAACAGAGAAATTATTTAATTTTACTGGAAAATGATAGCCTTGTCTCTCTGTGGATGCTGTACTCAGCAGCAGTGCACATGTGCAACAGTAGCCATCCTATAAGTAGAAGGGAACATAGTGAGTGTTAGAGCCCTTAAAGTGTTACTAAACCCAGTAATATGAAAATAGTTAATCCGCCCCCAGCTTATAAATCTTTTTACATTAAAATACTGCCACTATATACCCTTTTGACTGATCTGTATACCACGGTCACGTGATAAACTGCAGGGTTTGCCAGAGTGCCGAGTGTTCAGGTAGGAGGAGATTTCCACTACAGCCTGTGTCCTCCTGCTGTTATGGGAGGATCATCCATCAATCAAGATGTGACATCCCATGTGTTCTTTTTTAGTTACTGGGCATAGAGGAGGGGGGAGGGACTGGACTGTCATTTAGGATCTGTGTACATGCCCACATGTGTGATGTCAATATCATGTGACCTGAAAAGCTCAGCTTAACAAGGAAATATTCTCTCAAGCAACAGAGACCAAACTGAGTATGTGCAGGGGAACCACTCTGACTGTGTATTATCTGGCCTTACACGGAGAGACCCTGTAGGATCTGTGCATATGGGATCAAAGAGCCTTTTTACACAATGCAGAGGATTAACCCCTTAAAGTGATTATAAAGGCTCACTTAAAAAAAAAAAATAACAAACATGTTACCTCCTCTGTGCAGTTAGTTTTGCACAGAGCAGCCCAGATCCCCCTCTTCTCGGGTCCCTCTTTGCTGCTCCTAGTCCCTCCCTCCTTTGAGTGCCCCTCAGCCAGCAGCTTGTTACAGGTTGTCACCCAAGCCGAGTCATAGCTCCTTGTATCCATTTAGATATGGAGCCCCGACCTGGCCCCGTCCCCTCTCTCCCCTGATTGGCTGACTGACTTTGATTGACAGCCACGGGAGCCAATAGCGCTGCTGCTCTGTCTCAGCCAATAAGATTTTACTGTTGTGGGTTTAGCAACACTTTAACTATGTGGTGTTGAATCACGAGATTTACAGTTTCTTTGTCAATTGAATATTTTGGACACCAGGCAGACCCCAGCAAATGCCCCCTCTCCCCATGCCCTCAGCATGTAATTGACAGCCTTATGCCGCGTACACACGGTCGGAATTTCCGATGGAAACAGTCAGATGAAAATCGTATTTTCATCGGATTTTCCGTCCGTGTGTATGCCCATCGGTCTTTTTCTGTCGGAATTTCCGACGGACTTTGGATTGAGAGATTGAGAACCTGTTCTTAATTTTTCCAACGGAAAACCTATCTATCGGATTTTCCGATCGTGTGTATGCAATTCCGACACGCAAAATTCCGACGCATGCTCGGAAACAATTCGACGCATGCTCAGAAGCATTAAACTTCCCTTTTATAGTGCAGTCGTGGTGTTATTGACCGTCGGAATTTGATGTGACCGTGTGTAGGCAAGACAGTTTGAGCAAAATTCCGTCGGAATTCCGACGGGAAAACCATCAGAGCTTTTTCCGACGAGAATTCCAACCGTGTGTACGCGGCATTAGACTGTGCAGTGTCCACTCAGGTCTTAGATTACACTCAGCTCTGTGTGTGAAATCAAATCTCCACCCCCTGCCAGCTCAGAAATAGCCTTTGATATGTGTACTCTGAAGAGCTGTAGAGAAGAAAGCGCTGCAGGTTTTATTTATTTTTTATTTATTACAGGTACTTGTATAGTGCCGTCAATTTACACAGCGCTTTACATGTATATTGTACATTCACATCAGTCCCTACCCTCAAGGAGCTTACAATCTAAGGTCCCTAACTCACATTCATACATACACCTACTAGGGCCAATTTAGACAGGAGCCAATTAAACTACCAGCATGTTTTTAGAGTGTTGGAGTAAACCGGAGGAAATCCACACAGGCACAGGGAGAACATGCAAACTCCAGGCAGGTAGTGCTGTGTTTGGGATTCAAACCAGTGACCATAGTGCTGCTAAGCAGAAGTGCTAACTGCTTGGCCACTGTTCTGCAAATAAACGGGTACAACTTTTGTAGGATGATTTGTTTCATCTATGTGTATCACCTGAGGTTAGTCACTTCAGTGGGTATATGTACAGTGGTGTGAAAAAGTGTTTGCCCCCTTCCTCATTTCCTGTTCCTTTGCATGTTTGTCACACTTAAGTGTTTCGGAACATCAAACCAATTTAAACAATAGTCAAGGACAACACAAGTAAACACAAAATGCAATTTGTAAATGAAGGTGTTTATTATTAAAGGTGAAAAAAAATCCAAACCATCATGGCCCTGTGTGAAAAAGTGATTGCCCCCCTTGTTAAAACATACTATAACTGTGGTTGTCCACACCTGAGTTCAATTTTTCTAGCCACACCCAGGCCTGATTATTGCCACACCTGTTCACAATCAAGGCATCACTTAAATAGGAGCTGCTTGACACAGTAAGGTCCACCAGAAGATCCTTAAAAGCTACACATCATGCCGAGACCCAAAGAAATTCAGGAACAATTGAGAAAGAAAGTAATTGAGATCTATCAGTCTGGAAAGGGTTATAAAGCCATTTCCAAAGCTTTGGGAATCCAGCGAACCACAGTGAGAGCCATTATCCACAAATGGCGAAGACATGGAACAGTGGTAAACCTCCCCAGGAGTGGCCGGCCGCCCAAAATTACCCCAAGAGCGCAGGGACGACTCATCCAAGAGGTCACAAAAGACCCCACAACAACGTCCAAGGAACTGCAGGCCTCACTTACCTCAGTTAAGGTCAGCGTTCATGCCTCCACCATCAGGAAAAGACTGGGCAAAAATGGCCTGCATGGCAGAGTTCCAAGGAGAAAACCACTGCTGAGCAAAAAGAACATCAAAGCTCGTCTCAATTTCTCCACAACACATCTTGATGATCCCCAAGACTTTTGGGACAACATTCTGTGGACCGATGAGACAAAAGTGGAACTCTTTGGAAGGTGTGTGTCCAAGTATATCTGGCGTAGAAGGAACACTGCATTTCAGAAAAAGAACATTATACCAACAGTAAAATATGGTGGTGGTAGTGTGATGGTCTGGGGCTGTTTTGCTGCTTCAGGACCTGGAAGACTTGCCGTGATAAAAGGAACTATGAATTCTGCTGTCTACCAAGAGATCCTGAAGGAGAATGTCCGACCATCTGTTCGTGTACTCAAGCTGAAAAGAACTTGGGTTCTGCAGCAGGACAATGATCCTAAAGACACCAGCAAGTCCACCACCGAATGGCTGAAGAAAAACAAAATGAAGACTTTGGAGTGGCCTAGCCAAAGTCCTGACCTGAATCCTATTGAGATGTTGTGGTATGACCTTAAAAAGGCCGTTCATGCTCGAAAACCCTCTAATGTAACTGAATTAGGACAATTCTGCAAAGATGAGTGGGCCAAAATTCCTCCAGCACGCTGTAAAAGCCTCATTGCACGTTATCGCAAACGCTTGGTTGCAGTTGTTGCTGCTAAGGGTGGCCCAACCAGTTATTAGGTTTAGGGGGCAATCACTTTTTCACACAGGGCCATGATGTTTTGGATTTTTTTTCACCTTTAATAATAAACACCTTCATTTACAAATTGCATTTTGTGTTTACTTGTGTTGTCCTTGACTATTGTTTAAATTGGTTTGATGTTCCGAAACACTTAAGTGTGACAAACATGCAAAGGAACAGGAAATGAGGAAGGGGGCAAACACTTTTTCACACCACTGTAAGTGTTTACAACAATTGTACATATTGCATAGACAAATCAACAGAAGGGACCACATGGACAAACAGGATTTTTTTTTTTTTCTCGTCTTAGGTTTGGTATATATTTTATCTTCCCATAATAAGATGTACTAATCTTAATGCATACTACATTTACAAATTTGCAGTTGTGTTTTCCATGCAGCCATCAGCAGTCCTGCCCTCCTTAAAATGCTTTGTAGAGCTACATATACTAATTGTGGGAGACGGTGTATTGTAATCGTGTGTGTGTGTGTGTATGGCAGTTATTCACTTGGCCTTCAGTTTCTGGTATCGTAGAAAGATGTGGTTGCCCTAATTGCCATTGGATGATGGACATTAGAGATCCTGTGGGAAGTTGTTCATTGTACACGTACCTGTATTAGCATAACTTGAACTTAATGACCATTTATAAAATTAATGTGTCTTCCTGACTCAGGAAAACCTACATGTCAGCTAATAGGAATAATGAGATAAAGGTCACATAGAAATAACCCCATATCTCTAGTGAGAGTGTCTTCATAAAAGAAGACCTCTGGCTTATGGTGAAAAAAAGAATTCCCAGCCTTTCTTAAACCTTGACATCGGCACAGTATGAATGTTATATGTATTATCCATATACAAATATTGACTGTTTAAAGTGCATGCCCTCATGGACTTGTGCTTGGTCCATTTGCTGAGTATTTTATTTATTAGTTTTATTTAAAAAAAATAATAATTACCTTTTGTTGTTAATCGAATTATTAAAAAACTGTAAATGCACATGTAGAACTGCATTAAAAACGCCTTGTTTTTGATGTGCATGGGCACTATGTACTAGTGGCAGGCAGTGTGATACTGTAATATGTAATACTGCCCTCCCCCTCACAGAGAGCCCTCCCCTCCAAAGACATGCTGGTAGGTTAATTAGATCCTGTTGATATAATTGGCCAAATAAGTGTATGTTGTATGTGTATGTGTAAGCGTGTTCGCTGTGTAAGCGTGTCAGGACCCCACAGGGCAAGGACCGCGCTATACCACAGATGGACACCAGTGGCAAAAAGCGCCCTGAGGCGATTCAGTTCGCATAGGTAGCGCTATACAAGCCATTCATTCATTCATTCAGCAGTTCTTAGTGCAGGTTTATTATATTTGATTGAAATGTATTTAAAATATGATTGACTTTGGGTTCCATTGGTTATTAATTTGTGTTTTTTCTCTAGAGATTAAAAGCTGCTTTAACCCAGCAGCATCCTCAGGTAACGAATGGTGAAACCACCAAGGGACAGAGTAGCGGAGTAGCAAAAATCCAGGCAGAAGAAGCCCATCCACAGTCCCTACAGCAGCCTGCCACTTCAACTACTGAAACACCGGTAAGTGTGAGTGTTATAGTACTGTGTGTATGTGTAATGGGATGAGCAGCATTTTAGATTACCATAGTTTATTCAGCTTGTATTTCCTCACAGATTATCAGTAAAACAAAACAATGAATGTCTTCAGTGACGTGTAATTGTAAGTTAGAGGTTTATGAAAAAAATATTTTTGACACAGCTTCACTTTTTTTTCCAAATAATTTTTATTGAAAACTTTTTGAAAGTTTACAAAAAACACACACAAAAAAAATTGAGAGCATGTTCTCAATTTTTCGGTTGGATAAAGTTCAGATCGGAAATTCTGATCGTCTGTAGCAATTCCGACGTGCAAATTTCCTACGCATGCTCGGAAACAATTCGACACATGCTTGGAGGCATTGAACTTAATTTTATCGGCTCGTCGTAGTGTTGTACGTCACTGCGCTCTTGACGGTCAAAAGTTCAGCGAACTTTTGTGTGACCTTGTGTATGCAAGCCAAGCTTGAGGGGAATTCTGTCGCAAGAAACATCCAAGATGGAAAATCCGCTCGTGTGTACACGGCATAAATCACCAAGGATATATATTGTAGGAAGTAAGTCTAATTGTGTCTGGTAAGCTCTGTTAATTGTAGCTACAAATGTCCGCTAGTAATAGACCAATTTACGGCACCTCCACAGCATGTGAAGGACATCAGCTGGGGATCCCTGACAATGTGGGCACTCTGGGGAGTTTCTACAACCCCACTGAAACAATTTAGGTAGGGTGTGTTAAACCCTGTGAATAATAAATCATTGAGATACCCTCTGGGTAGAAGATAAAAACACCAAAATCACTTGTTCTAAAATATTTTGCCAGGAGCCATCAGATATAATTCTCAAATCCTTAACCCACCTACCTCGGTCCGGTAGATTTAAATGAACTAGTAAATAACTCAAAAGCTGTTTGTATAAAGAGGAAATAAGGTCTTTCTTATCGGAGATTATCGCGAGGGAGGTTATCGATGGCATTGATTGCGCTGTTAAAATAATTTTCCGAGATTGTGTGGCCAGTGCCTGCCTCAATTGAAGATATTGGAAAAAACAGGGTGGTTGGTAAGTGGTAGGTTGCTTGGAGGTCCTGATAAGAGTGTATAATATTTTGGTTATGTATCTGATCCATGAACCTTATGCCTTTTGGCCTAACAATATCCATACCCCTCTAGCTTTACATTTTTACATTTGCTGTGCAATGTTTTCATAATCATATTTCACCAAGGAACATTTTATAACTCCTATTATACCTACCGCTTTATTTTAGGCTGTGCTCCAGTCAGTTGTATTAGTAAGTATCAGACATAGAAAGGACTGCCACAGGATGGTTTTGGGAGGATTTTTGTTATTAAATCAAGAACAGAATATGATTGCGAGTTGAGAATGTAGACATAGTAAGGAACAAAGAAAATTGTTTATGCTTATTGTTCTTTTAAAATGTCCATTTCCAAAATTACAAAAGAGTATTAAAGATTATTACAGTAATGCCCAACTCTAGGCACAACAAAAAATTTGCCAAATGCCATACTGAATATGACTGTCATGTCCAGGGTGCTATACCTGTTTTAGACCCTCCCAATAGCAATCCCACAACATTTTTAAAAACATTGCACAGGGAGTTATTCCACTTGATAGGGTCCAGTTCCTGTCTACGTTTCTTATATACTTGGCTTACTATGTGTGTTACTAAAGTGTCAAGGGGGATAGCATTCCCTGACTGCGTAAAACCTTACAGGGCAATGCACCAATCCAGGGGGGTAGTCTACTTTAGACATTATGAGTTCAAACAATGCATATTGTTGGAAAAATCTTGTTCTGATATCCCTCTATGCTGCTTACTCTGGGTCTGACCGTAAGTTATCTCAGCTCTCAGGAGTCACCCCCTTATAGACCCAACATTCCAGGTCCTTTCAACGGCTTGAGGACCAACTAGCCACTCTTGTCTTGTCACAATGCTAGAAAACCCAGAATTTTTTACAGGCGTGTCAGACAGATAGGTATAGAAGGTAATCCTGCGCTTGCACAAAGAGTAGTAACTAGTCTGATGCAGCGCACACTGGGGGTAATGTCTGAACCCAGAAATAATGAATGGAAAGAAGAGATAGTGGCGCACAATCAATTTAAACTAAATTAAGTAAATAAGGGAAAACAGGTAACGAGGAAATGTAACCAATGGCTATAAAAATAGCAAATATAAAGTGGTTGGAATAAAGTGCATCAAAAGGAGATGATGATTCAGCTAGTAAACATACAGTGATGTGCCAATAATTGAAAAAATAAATAGCAGATAAATGATAAAATATCTAAACAACATCAGAGCAATATTTAAAAAAATGTTGCATAATAAACGCAGTGAACAATAAATACAATGAGTGCGTGACTGGGTGAATGTGATGGTTCACAAGGATAAAATAAGGTAAAGAGTGGCTGGAAAAAATCCAGTAAGTAAATAAAAAAATAATCAATGAGTAAAATCGCAGAGCAACTGCAAGCAAATCGCAGATGGAAGTCGCAGTTGAGAAATGACTATATAGTGGTGGTAGTGGGTGTGTCCCACATTAAAATCGTGACTGAAGTGAAAAAATGTTTCAAACGTATAAATATGACGAATAAAAACAGATCACAGCGGGTATGTAACAATAAAAAAGTCCATAGATATCATAGGTGCATTAAAAAAGTTTGTTTCCAAGTGCAGTGCAAGTGGTAATAATAGTAGATCTTGGTGTACAGTGTTTTAACTGTGGCTATCTTGTGGCTATCCTGTGCTGTTGTCCTGGTTACGTGCGGTCCTAGTGGGGAGAATTTGAGTGGCCCCTTACCTTACGGCTGTAAGGTTACAGCATTAGTGTATGGATCTTTGTGCTCCTTGGTGACCTTCCTCCTGTCGGTCCCAGCTGGGTGTCCTAGGTCCTGTTAGTATTTCCTTAGCATAGAGGTGTATCCAGGTGTGGGGGGGGGGGGGCTCACATCAATGTATATGGAAGGAAGGAAGGAAGTAGCCTCATAGTGTAGTAAGTTTAGTATAAAACATTTATTTCAAACAGTTAAAATCAATTGCAAGGGTACTCACATTTAAAAAATTTGCAAACGAGCAGCGAGCTCGATAGCGTCACTTTCCGGTGTGTCAGAAGGCTAGAAACCCGACGCGTGTTCATCACTGGTCACGTGACTTCATCAGGGTGACCAGTGATGAACACGCGTCGGGTTTCTAGCCTTCTGACACACCGGAAGTGACGCTATCGAGCTCGCTGCTCGTTTGCAAATTTTTTAAATGTGAGTACCCTTGCAATTGATTTTAACTGTTTGAAATAAATGTTTTATACTAAACTTACTACACTATGAGGCTACTTCCTTCCTTCCTTCCATATACATTGATGTGAGCCCCCCCCCCCCCCCACACCTGGATACACCTCTATGCTAAGGAAATACTAACAGGACCTAGGACACCCAGCTGGGACCGACAGGAGGAAGGTCACCAAGGAGCACAAAGATCCATACACTAATGCTGTAACCTTACAGCCGTAAGGTAAGGGGCCACTCAAATTCTCCCCACTAGGACCGCACGTAACCAGGACAACAGCACAGGATAGCCACAAGATAGCCACAGTTAAAACACTGTACACCAAGATCTACTATTATTACCACTTGCACTGCACTTGGAAACAAACTTTTTTAATGCACCTATGATATCTATGGACTTTTTTATTGTTACATACCCGCTGTGATCTGTTTTTATTCGTCATATTTATACGTTTGAAACATTTTTTCACTTCAGTCACGATTTTAATGTGGGACCACTACCACCACTATATAGTCATTTCTCAACTGCGACTTCCATCTGCGATTTGCTTGCAGTTGCTCTGCGATTTTACTCATTGATTATTTTTTATTTACTTACTGGATTTTTTCCAGCCACTCTTTACCTTATTTTATCCTTGTGAACCGTCACATTCACCCAGTCACGCACTCATTGTATTTATTGTTCACTGCGTTTATTATGCAACATTTTTTTAAATATTGCTCTGATGTTTAGATATTTTATAATTTATCTGCTATTTATTTTTTCAATTATTGGCACATCACTCTATGTTTACTAGCTGAATCATCATCTCCTTTTGATGCACTTTATTCCAACCACTTTATATTTGCTATTTTTATAGCCATTGGTTACGTTTCCTCGTTACCTGTTTTCCCTTATTTACTTAATTTAGTTTAAATTGATTGCGCGCCACTATCTCTTCTTTCCGTGTCAGACAGATGCTTCAGGCACCTCCTGAAGTCTGAAACTTATAGACTTGGAGACTTTCTCTGTGCTTCTGGCCCAAATTCCAACACCGATCTCCAACAGGTATTTGATCCTCCTCTGGATATGTGGCACTTTCAACAATTGCGCCATTATCTGTTCTCTGACGTTGAGTCTAGAATCGTCCTTTGAGCGTCTTTGTGGCCACTAACCCATCTTCTCATACGGTCCAGACCGCATATAAACTGTTGATTTAGCCATCAGAGTTTTATGCCCACATTCTTGCTAACATGGGAGAGGGACCTAGAGTCCACATTCTTTAGTGCCCAAAGGGCGGATAGCCTTTACCTTGCACAATACTAATCAATAGCAAATAAATTCCAGGAACTGGGTTATAAGGTCCTGACCAGATGGTACAAAGTTCTGTCAGTCCTATGTAAAATGTTCCTTTAGTCATTCAACCTCTGCTAGCAGTGTGGGAAAGCAGTGAACACGCTTCTTCATAATTTTGGATGGTAGACGATTTTCAAGGCTTCTGGGCCCAGGGGAGGATCATTTATTAAACAGTTGAGGGACTGGGATCTGGGACTGATCCAAGCAAATATTTGTTACATCTTTCACACCTTCCTAGACATAGATACAAGAAAACAATGCTGATTCACCTTGTGCATTCTCACCCTGTGGAAACAGGACCCCCCCCCCCACTACACTCACTGTCATGATCAGGGGTCAGGCTCATGGACCAGTTGCTATAGCAGGCAAGAGGTTCCCACCAACCAGCAGGATATGAACACAAGCAGATCACCCTGGCGGATGACGTGGATTTACCCAAGGTTTGGGGTCTAAGCACTAGCCTGTATAAACCAGAGCAATTGCTGGTTGAGATCGGTTTTGCTGCATGTTGGTGCCAGGTTGCGGTCCTCTGAATTGTCCACCAGAAGGTTAGCAATCCAGAAGTCCGGTAGCAGATGTAGCAGGTAGGGATCAAGCAGAAGCATAGTCCGTAACAAGGCAAAGGTTGCTAACAAGTGGCTGTAGGTGGGGATCAAGCAGGAGCTTATTAGAGGCACAAGCCAAGGTCAGTAACAAATGTTTGCTGGTTGGGATCAAGCAGAAGCGTAGTCGAGAAACAAGCCGAGGGAAGTAATGAAGGGTAGTGAAGATACGGGTGGCAGCAGGAGTGAAAGGAGAAAGATATTGGCTGGAGAAGAGCACAATAATTTGGCAAACCGGAAGTGCAGAGGCATGGCTTAAATGGGGAAGTTCATGGGAGTAACAAGGAGTTCAAGGTTCACCAGAAAGTAAGTTTATCCAAGGATTCAGGAAAGAAGCTATCCAGATGGCTCAGCAAGAAAATCCACTGCCAAACATAGCAGAGGTCATGGGTTCAGATCCCGATTCTGACACTCATCCTGTGGCTCTCTAATATTACCGAAATCCATTATATGGAAAAATATTCAATTTGGGTATATTCAGCCTGCCCATACATGGTTCAAATCTTGGCGGGCTAGTGCTGATAGATGGCTATGGCCGACTTTAGATTAGATTATGTCCCTGTATTTAGACTATATTTGTTTAGCTCGTAGTTGAGCTTTAACCACTTACCAACCGCTGCACGCTGATATACGTCAGCACAATGGCAGCGGTGGGCAAGTGGGCGTACCTGTATGTCCCCTTTAATTGGTGGGGCTAGTGGGTGCGCACGCGCGTGCTGCGTACAGCGTGACTGTGCCCACAGTTCCCGCGGACTCGATGTCAGCCAGGGGCCCACTATCGTGTCACGGAGCGGAAGAACGCGGAGTTGCTTATGTATACAAGGCATTTCCCCGCTATGCCTAGTGACATGACAGGGATCTACTGCTCCCTGTCATCGGGAGCAGTGATCGCTGTCATGTCAGTGGTAGTCCATCCCCCCCACAGTTATAATCACTCCCTAGGACACACTTAACCCCTTGATCGCCCTCTAGTGTTTAACCCCTTCCCTGCCAGTGTCATTTACACAGTAATCAGTGCATTTTTATAGCACTAATCGCTGTATAAATGACAACGGTCCCAAAATAGTGTCAAAAGTGTCCGATGTGTCCGCCATAATGTCACAGTCATGATAAAAATGCAGATCGCAGCCATTACTAATAAAAAAAAAAAATAATAATAATAAAATATAGCTTCTATTTTGTAGACGCTATAACTTTTGCGCAAACCAATCATATAAGCTTATTGCAATTTTTTTTACCAAAAATATGTAGAAGAATACCTATCAGCCTAAACTGAGGAGAACATTTTTGTTATATATATTTTTGGGGGATATTGATTATAGCAAAAAGTAAAAAAATATAGCTTTTTTTTTCAAAATTGTCGCTCTTTTTTTGTTTATAGCGTAAAAAATAAAATCTGCAGAGGTGATCAAATACCACCAAAGTAAAGCTCTATTTGTGGGAAAAAAAGGACGTCAATTTTGTTTTGGTGTAATGTCGCACGGCCGCGCAATTGTCAGTTAAAGCGACGCAGTGCCGAATCACAAAAAGTGCTCTGGTCAGGAAGGGGGTAAAATCTTCCAGGGCTGAAGCGGTTAAAAGAAACAATATACATTAATACGACTATTTATCTCAACTGGATATCCATTACTTTACCTTTTATGTCTAAAATAAATAGAAAAGACTTTGCATTTCTTTAATATCTGGATTTTGATCTTTTGTTTAATATATGGATATCATAATTCCTTTTGAGAGTTTCTAAATTCTTTTTCTAAGTAGTTACAGTACATGTTGTTCAGATGTATTGGAACAATTGTGATTCATATGTGTTGTTGTTGCTTTATGGTGTCTGAAATGGCACATGCTGCTTTTCAGCAATGAAAGAGCGATCGTATACTTCTGTTCCGTGTACTTCCTCTGCGTTTACTGAACAGAAGGCTGTTCTGGGAGATTACTTCACCAGCTGTTGTAGGACTTGTTTAAAGTTTCCTCTCTATTTACAGTGTCTCAGTCAGTTTGCTGTTTGGATAAGTTTTCGATACAGATCAGTGAGAGATCAACTACTTTGACCTTGTTTTTCTAGGCTTCTCCAGCTCCCCCTGCACCACAAACACAAAGCACAGGGGGGCGCCGGAGAAAAGCAGCAAGCGATGACCCAGATGAGAAGAGGAGGAAATTTTTAGAACGGAACCGCGCAGCCGCTTCCAGGTGCAGGCAGAAGAGGAAAGTGTGGGTGCAGTCCTTGGAAAAGAAAGCAGAGGACCTAGGTTCATTTAATTCACAACTACAGGTAACCGACTTCTAAAAAAGTGCTTCATGCAGTAGAATATCTTGTGAGCCCCAATGATGAGACAATATCATGTATGCAATGTAATGAGAGTGACTAATATTTCCACACCGGTTGTCTATGGCACGCAGCTATGATGGACAATGTAACTATGATGTTGTAGAGCAATAGTAGGTACAGGGACATTCAAATATCTTGTAAGGGGAAATATTTGGATTGCTTGGCTGTTTTTTAATCTTATAAGACCTGCAAGTTTCTAAATTATGGTCAGATTTGTAAAAATAGACTGACCAGCCGTAACTTTATGACCACCCACCTAAAAATGATTAGGACCCCTATTGCCACCAAAACAGCTCTGACCCATCAAGGCATGGACTCCACTAGACCTCTGAAGGTATGCTGTGGTATCTGGCACCAAGCTGTGAGTAGCAGATCCTTTAAGTCCTGTAAGTTGAGAGGTGGGGCCTGCAGGGATCAGACTTGTTTTTCGAGCGTATTCTAAAGATGGAGACTTTGGGAGCCAAGTCAACACCTCAAACTCATTGTAATGTTCCTCAAACCATTCTTGAACTATTTTTGCAGTGTGGCAGGGTGCATTATCCTGCTGAAAGTGGCCACTGCTGTTGGGGAATACCTTTTCCATGAAGGGGTGTACTTGGTCAGCAACAATTTTTAGGTAGGTGGTATGTGTCAAGAGAACATTTCCCAAAGCATCACACTGCCTCCATCAGCTTGCCTACTTCTCTTCCACAAGTAAGCAATTCACATGCACCCGGCTATCCTTCTAATGTAAAAAAAAAAAATGTGATTCACCAGACCAGAGAAGCTTCTTGCATTGCTCTGTGATCCAGTTCCAGCTACGCAGCCCCATACACAACAGACTGTGATACCCTTTTTTTCTGCATTTAGCACGTTCACTTCATGTTTACTTGCTGCCTTATATATCCCACCAACTTTCACATGTCATTGTAACGTCCTAATCAATGTTATTTACATCTCCTGTCAGTGTTCATAAAGTTATGGCTGATCCGTGTACGTACTAGTAATACCATTCCCAGTTCCATGCTCCCTAATCCTTCCTCTAATATAATAACTGAATAAAAAGAAACTCAAATTATCATATGACAATAACACCAAAGCTGTTGTATATAAGTATTAGAAGTGCATATCTTTATCTGTGTTATGGCTAAACTGCAATTACCCCATCTATACAATGAAACAAATACAAAGTGTATAACCATAAATTATTACAATGTATCAACAAAGTGCACATTTTTTTGTAATGTTTAGCCCCTGTTCAAAACGGCGGCTTTAAAACTGTGCAGAAGTAGCGCGATTTCAAGCCCACATTCGGTGTGAACTGGGGCTTAGGTCGATGACATATGGGCGACTCTGCTAGCAATTCTACAGTTGACAATATGTCAAAATCAACAGTGGCAGGATCACTAAGAGGCCTTGGATCTGAAGAAGAGGGTATAACCCTCGAAATGTGTATGCCGATTGGATCCAGGGTACATCCTCCCAAGCCCTCGTTGCTAAGTGGTCTGTGCAACTACATTTCACAAATCCGCTTTGTCTGTTTTACCATCTGTAAGTAGATACATGTTCTTCTTTTTATTAATAAGTGTTTTTTGAGCTAATGCACTAGGCTGGTGCACCCTACCCTCTCTTTTTTGTGTTTTCTTTAGTTTGGTGTTGGGGGTCCCCTCCAGTCCTGAGAGGGCAGCAAAGCATGGTGCTTTTGTATCTGGAGCCAGGATACGCATGTGTAGGAAGATCTTGTGGTAGACCCCCATACTCATGTGCAGGAGGTGTACTGTTGATCGCTAGGAGGCTGCCTGATCGCTTCTTCTGTAGCTGAGGCAGTGAGATGTCGCTCCCTAGTGATTAGGATTCAGCATCGTTCAGAGCAGCGACAGAGCAACATTTTGCTGTGTTTGACTTGAGAGGGAGCAATTTCATAGTGACACACAGATTTTTTTTTTTTTAAACGATCCTGCCGCTGGCGATTTATTTCTAGCAGGAGAATTGTTTGTGTGTCAGCAGCCAAAGTCACAATGTCAGTCTCAGCACCAATACTGATTGTAAAAAAAGACAAGGGGTCAGAAGGACAGGAAGTGAAGGAAAATCGTTCCAATAGGGACAGAAGCAGCAACAAAAATACTTTTTTTATAGTCCAGTTTGAGAAATATAAAGGCTATGAAAAGGCTTTTTATGGTCCTCTAGACATGAGTTCAGGCTCTTTTTTTACTTTAATAAACTGTGGGTTGGGTCATTTGTCATTCCCGCCCTGCAGCTCACATAAACAAAGAGGTGGTCTGTTATGCTAAGTACACACGGGCCGGGTATTGGCCCGTATCCACCGTTCAACAAGAACATTCAGACAGTGTGTATAGCTGTCCTTCTGACAGGAGTCGATCTAACAGCCAGCTTTTGTGGAAGGGACATGTTGGAAAACCAGCATTCAATCAGTGTGTTCTGGTGGGGTGGGGTTGGGAGAAAGTCCCCCTGTCAGATTAAAAAGGCACAGCAGGGAGATTGCCATACTAACTACTCTTAGTTAGTATGGCAATCGCTCCGTTTTTTGTTTTTTTTTATTCAGCCAGCTGGATTGAATGAAAAAAAAAAAACTTTATGTGTGTACCCGCCTTGGGCAGGAATAAACCACCCCGCACCTCATTGGAGTAAAAAGAGAGCACAAGTTCAGGTAGAGTTAAGTTTTGGGAAGGCCTGAGCTCATCTCTACTGTCCACCTTGTCTTGTCCTATTGACCCTCTTGTTCTCAAGTCAAAGGGATAAAAAGTGGTTGGAAATCTCTACCTGTTCTCAATAGTTAACTTAATAGCTGAGTTAAAGCATAAAGCTAAACTTCAACCTTACCTTTGGCCTTGCACCTCTCTTTTACTGAAATTGCTTAAAGCAGTATTTAACCCCAAAGCAAACATTTATTATATTGCAGCTTACCAATTCTTAGATGTAATGACTGCATTTGTTTTTGTTTAATTTAAACCTGGTGATTTGGACAGTAGGTCTGTTGTCTTTCAAAAGAACAAGCTCTCCTGCAAATGTATTAGAGGGTTTAGACAAACCATTTACCACTGACAGGACTGCTTACAGTGATCTGCTTTTATGTAAAAACTTTATCCCAAAAAAAAAACTGTTACTGTAACTGCTTATAAAACATGGTAAGCTGAAGTTCTGGCCAGATCACCAAAAGAAAACAAAGGAGGAAAAAGCTTATTTAAAAAAACAAAAAAAAAAACAACATTTAATGATTGGTAAGCTGCAATATATACTGTAAAATTTCTGGTTTTGGGTTTAATACTTTTAACAGTGCAAATTAGAAGCTGCAGCAAATCAGATAGAGTCTTCTTTATTTCCTGACTGGAGGGTGTCCAGCATCATCTGACCCTATTCTTCCCAACTTGAGTGTTCTTGGCCCACCCTCTATCATTTATTAGATTTCAGTTCCTTTATCAATGGAGGTTCAGCATCACATATGGGTGCTACTGCAGCTTCCTGTTTTAAGGAAGGTATGTATAGCTCCCTTTTGTCCCCTTCTACCAGCCATTAGCTGCTTACGTTGCAAAGAGACACATGAGGACCTAGTGAGGATCACTGATTCTGAAATTAGGTACAGTATGTAATAAGGGTTTAATTTATTTACTTCATTAGCATATTGATAAGGGAGGAGGACACTTCCCAATAAATCCCAAGTCTAGTCAAAAAAATGTTTTTCCCCATGTAGTGGGGCTGTGCCCGCACTGCATGGGTTAACTGCTCGTTTTGTTTAGAGGTGAACACAGAGCCTATACTCACCCAATCCTTCGATGCTCTGGAAAACGACACATACCCACGTCCAGCAGTAGACTGTGTTCCTGACGTCTTCACGTCCAGAGCTGGTCTATGGGCATGATGACGCCGGGTACATTCCAGCGCACAAGACTGCTAGAACGCAGGGGGCAGGCAGGAGCCACAGGGACTGGCCTTGCACTGGGAGGATCGGAGAATTAGGTGAGTATATTTCAGCTCTCCAATGCCCTAGACAAAAACGATCAGCTAACCCATGCACTGCGGGCAGAGACCCACTGCATGGGAAAATAAAGCTCCCAGAGTTCAGCTTTAAGTCCATTGGCTTGGAATTGGAGAAAAAGGAAAAAGTATACTGCGCTGTGAACGTTGTGTGTAGCTCAGCGGCCAACACTGCTATAGACTACTAGCAACAGAAAATATAAAAACAAAAAGTGTAGCATTAAGTAAAATGGATATACAATCTATAGACCATAAATCTATAAATATGTGCTGTAACAATATTAATGCGTGAAAATGACCACATAATGACACTGGAACCTTATAACACACAAAAAAATATTAACATTATTCTGATAAGTGATAATGAAATAATAAGTCCATAAAGAGCCTCCAATGTGCTCAACTGATAATCAAAAGTCTAAATGTGATCCAAAATTGTGTGAATCCAACCACCGATGCAACTCTCTTGAACTATTGGCAAAAAGTGACACCACCACCGTGCTTCAGGGAGGAGGCTTACCAGATAGTATTGACCTGTCGGGGCATACGCCCAGAGCCGATCGGCCCTATAGGCACACTATGCAAGCTGCTTAGGGCCCCGCCGCTGTGGGGGGGCCCCCAAGACCCAGCATCCCCCCTGCACCTCTGGCTGGCCGTTTAGAGTGCAGTGAGAAGAGGTGGGAGGAGGTGGAAGGCGGCGATCGGCAGCTCTATGGTGCCTGAGTGGGCAGCGGGATCTCCCTGGGGTTTGTAGTACTCTCAGTGTATACAGTGGAGAGGAGAAGGGAGGGGCCTCTGACCCAGGCAGGTATCAGTTTCACTTTCACTCTGCTTGAACACTGTTGC
This sequence comes from Lithobates sylvaticus, assembly GCA_028564925.1. Taxonomy (NCBI): domain Eukaryota; kingdom Metazoa; phylum Chordata; class Amphibia; order Anura; family Ranidae; genus Lithobates; species Lithobates sylvaticus. Next base: position 74,787,944 of record CM053031.1, read on the forward strand.
TGATGCCCGGGTCAGAGGCCCCTCCCCTCTCCGCTGTATACATTCGGAGATAGAACTACTAGCCCCAGGGAGATCCCCCTGCCTGTGGACACCATATAGCTGCCGATCGCCGCCTCCCACCTCCACCAGCCAGGTACAGGGGAACCTCTGCAAGGGGGGGGAGTCAGCTGTTTGGGGGCCCAAATGTAAGAGGGGGGGCTTTCTGGGGACACTAATGTAAGGAAGGGGGCCTCTGGGGACACTAATGTAAGAGGGGGGTCTCTGGGGACACCGATGTAAGGACGGGGCCCTCTGGGGACACTGATGTAAAGACGGGGCCCTCTGGGGACACTGATGTAAGAGGGGGCCCCCTGGGGACACTAATGTCAGAGGGGGGCTCTCTGGGGACCCTGTGTAAGGAGGGGCTCTCTGGGGACCCTGTGTAAGGAGGGGCTCTCTGGGACACTAATGTAAGAGGGAAGGCTTTCTTGGGACACTAATGTAAGGGGAAGGCTCTCTTGGGACCATGGTGTAAGGGGGGCTCTCTGGGGACCCTTGTGTAAGGGGGGGCTCTCTGGGGACCCTTGTGTAAGGGGGGGCTCTCTGGGGACCCTGGTGTAAGGGGGGCTCTCTGGGGACCCTGATGTAAGAAGGGGCTCTCTGAGGACCCTGATGTAAGGGGGCTCTCTGGGGACCCTAGTGTAAGGGGAGGCTCTCTGGGGACCCTGATTTAGGGGGATACCCTCTGGGGACCCTGATGTAAGTAGGGAGGCTCACTGGGGACCCTGATGTAAGGAGGGGCTCTCTGAGGACACTGATGTAAGGGGGGCTCTCTGGGGACCCTGATGTAAGGAGGGGCTTTCTGGGGACCCTGATGTAAGGGGGAGGCTCTCTGGGGACTCTGATGTAAGGGGATGCTCTCTGGGAAACCTGATGTAGGAGGGGCTCTCTGGGGACCCTGATGTAAGGGGAGGCTCTCTGGGGACCCTGATGTAAGGGGAGGCTCTCTGGGACCCTAATGTAGGGGGAGGCTCTCTAGGGACCCTGATGTAAGGGGGGGGCTCTCTGGGGACCCTAATGTAGGGGGGCTCTCTGGGGACCCTGATGTAAAGGGGGGGCTGTCTTGGGACCATGATGTAAGGGGAGGCTCTCTGGGGACCCTAATGTAGGGGAGGCTCTCTGGGGGACCCTAATGTAGGGGGAGGCTCTCTGGGGACCCTAATGTAGGGGGCGGCTCTCTAGGGACCCTGATGTAAGGGGAGGCTCTCTGGGGACCCTGATGTAGGGGGAGACTCTCTGAGGACACTGATTTAAGGGGGGCTGTCTGGGGACCCTTGTGTAAGGGGTGCTCTCTGGGGACCTTGGTGTAAGGGGGGGGCTCTCTGATGACCCTGATGTAAGGGGGGCTCTCTGGGGACCTCATTCTGTTCTATATTGTTGTACTTATTCTTTGACTGTTTTGTTTAAAGGAGGGAGGATTGTTTTGGGAGCACTGAAGTGTCAGGTGTAACTGTGTGGCAAATGGTTTACATAGCTCACGGCATCACGGGTCAAGTAGAGGGCCCCTTAGCAGAATTTTGCTTAGGGCCCCAGGGAGGTCAGGATCAGCACTGCATACGCCACCCAGGTCAAAAAAGGCTTGTAGGTTACGGTAAAACCAATGAGAAGATGGAATCCTGTATCTTATCCTTGGAGCAGCATCAGACCATCAGATCACCAATCACAACCATCGGATACATTGGCTTGGAATTCACAAGGTCCTGAAGAGTTTAGTGGCAGGTTGGTGATGTCACAAAGGGAGCCAACATAAAACGCAGTCAGCAGCAGGGCCAAACTGCAGTGGTAGATCGCTGCTCTTCACTCCCAAAAAGGGGTTCAGCAGAGGGTCATATGACTGTGGGTTTAGGTAAGGTTAAAGGGACTCAGGCAGGGGCTTTTTTATATGAAGGTAAAGTGGGGTCGGTGGAATGGATATTTTATTTTACCCAAAAATAGGCCTTTTAACAGCTAACAGGGAGAGATGATAGAAGGGTGGAAATACCTTTCCTGGAGAAAAGTGTTGTACAAATGACAAAAAAAGCTTATACCTACTTCATGTGATCTGTTAAAATAAATGGTCAATGTTTAGACTGGCTATCCCCCTCTTACGCAGGGATCAATTCAATTCTAGTTTTTTGGCCACATGACTAGCACTGGGGTGAGCCTGGAGCCACATATTGCCAAGAAACAGAAGTATTTTAACCTTTTTATCTATCACAGATTTATATTGACATTTGAGTATGGGTCACCATTAACTTTAAATATCGTAACTGAAAACTAATTTAGGCAAACCAGTGTATGAATATTATGGAGTTGATTTACTAAAACTGGAGAGTGCAAAACCCGGTGCAGCTCTGCATAGAAACCAATCAGCTTTCAGTTTTTTTTTTTTTTTTTTTTTTTTCGTCGAAGCTCAACTGAACAAACTGAAGTTAGAAGCTGATTGGCGAACATGCACAGCTGAACCAGAGTTTGCACTTTCCAGTTTTAGTAAATCATCCTCAATGTAATTTAAGTATAGTAGCCCTATAATATTGTATTAAAAAAACTCCCATTCTTTTAAGCTTAGCTGTAAAATCACCAGATACAATGAAAAAGAAGAAAAAACAGATGTATTGTTATCTAGTGACATTTTGGAACTAAAAGCTTTATTGCACAAGTTTGCATTACATAAATGGTCTGCGGTTTCATGAAATGCCTTACATGATGAATCTTACAATTAGACGGCAGTGCTGATGACAGTTGTCATTTCAGCTGTATGTGTATTTGTAGCCTTCTGTGTGTTCCCCAGGCTGTAGTTTGGATAGGGGATCATTATGTTAATTCAAGCCATAACCAGCTGCAACTTATTTTGGGGCGCTGCCAAAGAAGAAACAACATCTTTACACACAGATAGTGACAAGTGTACTTGAAAGGATTTTTCAAGGCAATTAAAACCTGCGTAGTTTATTCCATTCATTAAATGAAACATATTCCGATTCTGAAAGCAAACAGAGAGATGCCTCTTAGGGATGCTATAAAACACTGATGCTTTAATCATTTCATGGAATTCATTGTGCCGTCATGCTGCTGTGTGATCGCAGACTTTTGGAAGTAAAGAGGGGAAATATAACAATTTGTTTTTGTATGAATTTTATTTGAATAATTTACACTTTTATTCTATTGTTTCTTGTGCAGATAAATATAATTGAACATTTCTGAAGTTACGATAGCCAGATTTATAATCAAATACATCTTTGTTTCATTAAACAGTCTTTTTCTCTTTTAAAATGGTCGTGCATCAACAAACTTTATATATAGTTTTGACAGCTAACTAACAGAGAAAATTCTTCTAAAATATTAAAGGGGAACTTGAGCTGAGTTGAGAAAAAATAATCAGTTGCATAATATCCAACCATGTTCACAATTGTTTGATTTAAAAGTCCTTGTATTAAAACAGAACTCTAGGCCAACAGCTAAAATACACATTAAATACATACATTAAACTGTATGAGAGTTGTTTTACCTGCCAAAAGATTTATATTTTTGGCCATCCAGTCCTGAGAATTACACAGCTCTCCTACAAAGCTTAGCCCTGCCTGTCAGAAGAGACTTTATCTTTTTTCTGCTACATATTTACTATCACTTAGGCCCCTTTCACACTGGGGCGGTGATGGCGTCGGCAGTAAAGCAGCGATATATTTAGCGCTGCTTTACCGTAGTTTTAGCAGCGGTATTCGGCCGCTAGCGGTGCGGTTTAACCCCCGCTAACGGACGAAAAAGAGTTAAAAACCCCATTGATTTCAATGGATAGGAGCAGTGAATACAACGCTCCTTTACCGCTCCAAAGATGCTGCTAGCAGGACTTTTTTTTACCGTCCTGCTAGCGCATCGCTCCAGTGTGAAAGCCCTCCGGCTTTCACACTGGAGTGAAAGGACACGCTTTATTCAGGCGCTATACAGGCGATATTTTTAGCGCTGTAGCGCCTGAAAAACGCTTCAGTGTGAAAGGGGCCTTACATGTCTTCTCCCCTTTCCCACCTTCTGACTGGACAGGAAAAGGAGAAGCAGCACGCTGATCAACTGTTGTCCCTTTTACTCTGCTTTCTGCTCCTCTCAGCATTCTCCTTACACTGCACACATTGAATTAGTTTATTTTAGCGCTTTGCTTTCCAGCTCTCTGAGTTTTGCTGTACAGGCACTGCAGCATGTTCATTTGTGCCTTTGATATTGTCTGGAGTCCAGCTATTGAGCTTAAATCTGTTCTCCAGGGGCCAGGGGTCTTCAAACTTTCAAAACAAAGGGCCAGTTTACTGCCCTTCAAACTTGAGGGGAGCTAGACTGTACCCTGTTGGAGTAGAAAATGCAGCGGCATTGATGGAAGTAAATAATGATATAGGCTTGGTGGTCAGTGGGAGTAAAAAAAAATTACATCATTGGTGTCAGTTGGAGGAATCATGCCTCATCATTGGTGTCAGTGGGAGAATTAGTTCCCCATCTCTGGTGTCAATGGGAGGAATAGTACCCCATTGTTAGTGTCAGTGGGAGGAATAGTGCTCAGTCATGTTGGTACAGGAAGGGGCCATCCCCAAACTGTTGCCACAAAGTTGGGAGCATGAAATTGTCCAAAATGTCTTGGTATGCTGACGCCTTAACCACTTGCCGCCCGCCATATAGCAAAATTACGGCGGCAAAGTGGTTCATTATCCTGACCAGACGTCATATGATGTTGCCAGGATATCAAACTGCTGCGCGCCACCGGGGGGCACACATTGCGACGATCTTTGACCTCTGACCGTGACTCTTTACCACGTGATCAGCCATGTCCAATCATGGCTGATCACAGTGTAAACAGGAAGAGCCGTTGATCGGTTTTTCCTCACTCGCATCTGTCAGACGCGAATAGAGGAGAGCCGATTGGCTGCTCCTCTGACAGGGGTGGTCTGTGCTGAATGATTATCAGCACAGCCCCACCAAGGATGCCTACACTGGACCACCAGGGATGTCACCACCAGGTATGCCACCCTAGACCACAAGGGATGCCAATCAGTGCCCACAATGGACGCCAATCAGTGCCCACAATGGATGCCAATCAGTGCCCACAATGGGCATCACTGATTGTCAGGCATTATTGTTTGGCACTGATTGACATCCATCCATACCATCAATTAGTGTACATCAGTGCCCATCCGTGCCACCTTTCAGTGCCACCTATGTGTACCCATCAGTGCTGCAGATCAGTGCCGCATATTAGTGCCCATCAGTTCCACCTCATTGGGGCCACCTCATCGGTGCCCATCAGTGAAGGAGAAAACGTACTTATTTACAAAGTTTTGTAACAGAAACAAAAAAAACATTTTCAAAATTTTCGGTCTTTTTTTTTTTATTTGTTTAGCAGAAAATAAAAATTCCAGAGGTGATCAAATACCACCAAAAGAAAGCTCTATTTGTGGGAACAAAACGATAAAAATTTAGTTTGGGTAGCAGTGTTGCATGACCGCGCAATTGTCAGTCAAAGTGCGACAGAGCTGAAACCTGAAAATTCGTCTGGGCAGGAAGGTGTATAAGTGCCCTGTATTGAAGTGGTTAACAGTTCCCTTCACTGAAACTAAGGGGCCAAGCCCAACCTCTGAAAAACAACCTCACACCATAATCCCCCCTCCACCAAATGATTTGGACCAGTGAAACAAGCAAGGTTCATAAATGCATGGATGACCGAGTTTGGAGTGGAGGAACTTGACTGGCCTGCACAACCGACTTAAACCCGATAGAACACCTTTGGGATGAATTAGAGTGGAGACTGTGAGCCAGGCCTTCTCATTCATCATCAGTGCCTGACCTCACAAATGCGCTTCTGGAAGAATGGTCAAACATTTCCATAGACCCACTTCTAAACCTTGTGGACACCCTTCCCAGAGGAGTTGAAGCTGTTTTAGCTACAAAGGGTGGGTCAACTCAATATTGAACCCTACGGGACTAAGACCGGGATGCCATTAAAGTTCATGTGCCTGTAAAGGCAGGCATCGCAATACTTTTGACAATATAGTGTATACTTGGGAATGCGTTTGGAGATCCGAGCAGCCATTTGCCTGTCATAGATTTGTACGATTTGTACAGGCTGCCAACAGCGGACGCACAGTTTCCCATGCAGGTAAAGACGGCCTTTTTTACGGGTGTTTGGAACAGTGCATCCGTGTCGGTGAGGCCTATATATAAATAATCAATAGTGCCACAGTCCCTTTATAGCTTTATCATTTTCCTGTTTCAATCATTGTTGGGTTACGGCACCATCGCCCATTATAGGAACATTAAGACAGTATATACCAGACCTTGAGTAACGGCCTGTAAGGGTATACAGTAAGTCAGGAGACATAGAAATCTGTTCTCGTAACACATGATCATCTTGGGAGGCTGGTAAATTCTTAAGAGAACTTAGGACTTTTAATTTAAACCTTGCGGTTTTCAGGCAGAACAAACCTTAAGGAGAAACACAGACAAGCTGTTGCCAATAAAAATTCTAGCACAATGTGGAAATCATGTAAGAGCCATATGGTTACTTAAGAGACTGCCTTATATTAACCCTGTCATTCCTAATTCGGCATATATGCTTTATTTCATTTTTTATTTTATTTTATAGCGAAGCAAGTTATATGACTCATTGGTTCATTTTACATAATCAGCAGCTAAACTGTAATTATATTTGACACAAGATGCATCAATTAGGAATTTGTATTAGTTTGATTTGTAGGGATCGTCTTGTACCAAGGTCACTGGTGGAACTGCTGTAATGGCGTATGCATTCCACATATTTATTTATTGGAGAGCCCTTATGAAAACCATACACTGATGTACCCTTTTGAGTATAGTGTGTATTTCTACAGGTGTTCACATTTAAACAATGCTCACCTTATGTGTGAGAAATCACTTACTGGAACTAAAGCTGGAAAAAGTATTCTTAATGTGTTGTAATAGGCAGTGAACTGGTATGTCTTTCTTTTACATAGATGCCAGAAGGGTTCTGTTTACCAAAAATCCCCCCCCTTCTAACATATGCTGACATGTTTTTATTAAGATTTATCTTGCATACAAGGTTGGCTTGCATCTATAAATACCTTATTTTTTTTGCAGCTGTGTAAGAGTTTTGTTTCACTTTTTCTTTGGGGTGGTGGGGAGTTGGGACGGGCAGAATATTTAATGAGCCCAGATCTGTAAACAAATGTCCAACTAAATTAATACTTAATATTCTCCCGTTCTATCTTCTAATACAAAATAAACACTGCATAATAATATATGTGCATAATAATATATTATTAGAGTACAGTTTAATGGGAAAAAAAGTTTGTGAACCCTTAAGACATTTCTGTATGAAATCTTCTAAAATGTGATCTATATCATTTATGACAGATTCAAAAATTCTGTCTCATTAAACAAACTATTTACACAGCATTTTAGCATAGCAACATAAAAACTAGAAAGGAGGCCTCAACCCCTATATATATATATATATATATATATATATATATATATATATATATATATATATATATATATATATATATATATATGGTCTAATTTAATCTATAGTGTACTAGACCGATTCATCCGGTTGGACGAGGTACCTCCGTAACTGTTTAACAATCCACAAACCAAAATTAGGAGAACCAGGCGGGTCATCCTAAAAAACAGAAGTTGCATATGGAGAACCAACCACGATATTTATTATCTAGAAAAAATACTTCATTGAAAAAATTGACCAGATATCAAAACTTTATAGGCCGAATGGCCAATACCTCCAAACACCAACAATTAAAAACAAAGTTGACAACGTTGTCATACACAAGCAACAAGACAGGGCCCCTCGCTCACATTCATTCATACTACAGAAAGTCCTCTGGTGAATTCTCCCTGGTACCGGGCCAAGGGACCAGGCAGGAGATCTAGGGTCCAAATTGGTGCATGCATAAGGGAAGGCTTATGCACCATAAGAACTCCACTGACTCCACATCACTGCCATCTGGAAATCCCAATGTCCTATGGTTTACTCCGGATAACCAAAAGGGGAGAAAACAACAAGGGAAAGGACTACACTAAGTTTTAGTGGCCCTACTAAGAGCTTCCCAACAGGAGGGAACTAACTAAAGCACAAGATATTGGAGATGGTGGAATAGATGTCCACATATATAGTTGGCTGTCTCATATCACCTTGGGGAATTAGCCATCTATAAGTCTGCCATTCAGTTCATGAGTGAGAAATGTAATATTTCAAACCACAGCCAGTCAATGTAACATAGCACACATGAATTATCATTCCAATGGCTCCAAGCATATTGACATACTCAGTGATTACAAGATACAGTCACACAGCATTTTACCATAAACAAGGGGTATACCCAATGAAGATAATTAATTAAAAGGCATGTGAACCTCTAGGATAATATAGGTATTTTATACAGCACAATATCAAGTTTTTTTTTTTTTACCATGTCAAATTTAGGTTATTGCCAATAAAGGAGGTTTCACTAGTTACTGAATATTGAAGTTTGCATAATTGTAGATTGTTTTGGGATAACTCCTTCTACCTTAACTAATCAGCATACAGTAGATAAATCCAAAACTACTATAGAGGCACTCACAGGTCATGCAGAGGAGGAGGTAGATCAAAACAGCAGCGTTTTTTTTTTTATAGTCAACATTTCGATGCAACTCAGTCCATCTTTTTCAAGCATACATGTGTAAAGCATGAAGAGTTGGTGGAACTCAAGGACAATTTTAGAACACTACCTTGTATCCTTTGCCATTTACTTAAACAATGTTGTGGCACATTTGGTCATTAATGGTGGCAGTATCTGGAGGGAGGGTGGAACTTTAGCTACTAAACAACTTCTTCCTGATCTTTGAAAGGGTAATGCTGGGTTCAGACATGCTGCGGCTCACAGCACGGGGCCAGGTGCGTCCCTGTTTTCCGATTCAGGTGCGTATTAGGTCCGGAATTCGCACCTGATTCAGAGCCAAAGACATACAGGACCCTTTCCAAATCTGGACCTCGGCCACCCCAGAGGTGTGTGAACTGGCTCCAGTGCAAGCCGGGCACACTCTCCTATCATGTGAATTGGATGCAGAGAAATACCGCATCCATATCGCATAAGTGTGAACCTAGCCTAAGGATTGCACCACATTGCTCTAGGAAAGGAAACTCCTTTCTATTACAACAGTGCACCACCCACTGCACAACCACAGGAGCTAGAGTCCTGTTCAAATCATGAAAAATGCTCCTCGCAAAAATTGTGAATGTCTTCAGCATTCGTACAGGCATAATAAAACCTAATTGCCTGTATTATGATTATCTCTTATCTTTGTCAGCTTCATCTAGTGGCCATATTATGGTGTTTTTTTGATTGAGGTATTTTAGAAAATATATTATGGCCACTAGATGGAGCTGATGATAATAGGAGATAATCATAATACAGTTAATACGGTGATCGTTGGTTTTGCCTATGCAAATATTCAGGACATCCACACAGTGAATTTTTATAGATAGACCTCTATGCGTGCACTGCAGTGGGTTCCGAGTGCCATTTTCGTGGTGCCTTTATTCAGTCAAGAAAAAAGAGTAAAGGAAGGAAAGGGAAGTGTTTTCAGGAGCAGTGTTGAGAAGTGTGTAAAGTATTTATTTTGCCTCATGGTCTCCAATGCCTTCTGCTAGTAACAGACTATAATAATATTGTGCCTAGCCAACTGTATTTTTAAAGGTTACTAAACTTTTAAGACCTATTAGCTCTTTTAAAGCTGAATTCCAGGCAGATATATAAAATATGTGCATCAGAATATTGCTTTTGCAAATTGCACTTATTTTTACATGTAAACCTGCATAAACCCATTCCTCAATGTGTCTTGATGTCCACCTTCTGTCATCCCCTTCACAGCAGAGCTTGTGGGAAAGTAAGCAAGAAGAGCAAAACCAATGACTTTGCGGTCCTTATTTATGGTCATCTACAGCTGGAACTGGTGCTACTTCAGCATCTGTTTGTTTGGTGCCATACATCCATGACTGCTTGATTCTTAAAAACCTGAGCAATGGAAAGCAACCAATCAGATACCTTCATTAGGTTAGAAAAAGTAAGCAGACATGTGACTGGTTCCCAGGAAAAATAGCCCTATTTATTTCTATTTTCCAGCTTTTCTGAATAGATGCAGTTCTATTCTTCATGCATACAGCCTAAACCTGTGCTCCATCACACACTGGCTGTACAATATTCATGGAAGCATTAAGCATTTTCTTGCATTTGTTTCTTAACAAGCAAGCTACCAAGGGTTAAAATGCCCACGTTGGCGGTGATTTCAAGAGAACAAAGTCTTTGTCTGCCAACAGCAAAACCGTCGGCTGTGAAGAACAGAATGACTTGTAAAGAAAATTGAATGTCACAGAAATAATTAAAGCGTTCTTTATGTGCGCACATTAATCAATCCTGTGCTTTCCTTAATAACTCTTCACTTGACATGCTGGCAGAGCTGATCAGCATAGTGGGCAGTAATGACCCATGATTACTTTTACGTTGCATTTGATAGTAAAAGTAATACGTTTGGAGGTCTGCCTTTCGTGTGCCAGTTGAGACCACAAACAGTTTTCGACTGGCTCACATTGCGCTTAATGCTATAATTGTGCCTGGCGTGGGTGAAAGGCAGTTCATCTATGCCACACGTTTCCAGGTGGAAACAAAAAAATAAAGAAATAGGCTTAATATTATTAGCTTGGTGGCTTGATCTTGTTGCGGGAGTGGGAGTTTTAGGTTTTTACAGTCTTATAATTTTGTAGAGGTTCTCTATCTTAAAGCGCTAGTAAACCGCTGAAAAAAAAAAAAAAAACCTGCAAGACAATGGTATAATGAGCTAGTATGCATCACATACTAACACATTATGTAATACCTTAGAATGAAGCCCTTCCAGCAGTGCCCGGTCACTGCTGAGAGGGATGACATCTTCTCCCATCCTTTCTTCTGGGATTGCGGGCTCCAAAGATGTGACTGGTCGGAGCCGTGATGACGTCAGGCTGCATGCAGGGTAATTATCTCCTAAACGGTGCAGGTTTAGGAGATGTTCATTTTACCTACAAGTAATCCTTATTATAGGCTGTAGGTAAAAATAACAAAGCAGGGTTTATGTACAGGTGAATGTTTAGGATGGATACAGTTTTAAATTCCCTCTGTTTATGGATTGTAGGCATAAAAACCCTGTACTTTGCTCAGTCAGGGAAAAGCAACAGGTTTGCTTTAATTGCCTATCCCTCCCCAGCATATACCTATTTGTCTTTGCTCTCCCGTTATTACACCCAGTGCTAGGAGCTGAAGGAAATATCTGGTACTTCTAGATATGGCAGGTAATGTGACCCACTCCATGTGATCGTGCTGGACCAGTCAGTACTGTCCCGTGTGGAGTCCATAGCCCTGTGCATGCTATAATTCCATCGACTCATAGCTTTCCAATCGTCCCTTTTTGATGGTGGGGTAGCGAAAGAAAGTTAAGTATTTGCTGCTGAGGATGTCTAGATTAAAGTGAGCCTGCTGTTTTGCCCAGCATAGCCAAAGCATAGGTTTACTCTATGGGTGTGTAACAATCTTTTTTTTGCTCTACCTCACTCTACTACGTTTCTTTTCACTAGTCAAATAGCCATGCCCATGATGACATAGGGGTGGATTTACTACAAATAGACTGTGCACTTTGCAAAGTGCAGTTGCTCCACAGCTTAGTAAATGAGGTAAACCTTCATGTTGCAAAGAATACCCAATCACTGCAAGGAAAATGAAAAAAATGCATGTTTGCTTGCACATGATTGGATGATGAAAGTCAGCAGAGCTTCTGCTCATTTACTAAGCTCCGGAGCAACTGCTCTTGCAAAGCGTGCAGTCTATTTGCCTTTAGTAAATCAACCCTCTAATGTCATATATACTTTGTTACTAGCCCCCTGCCCCAAGCAATGTGAGGAACTTTGGACCTCAGGAGGAGGAATATCAGAAACCATTTTGAAAAAAGCAGATCTGCTACCCACAGTCTAAGAAAAAGCAGGAATAAATCACATTTAAATGACTGTTTATTTCATCATGACTATACTACTTGACAAGATGAAAAGGTCCCTTTGTGGGACTTAAAGTGGTGTTGCCACCAAAAAAAAAAATTGTCTTAAAAATCATTAAAAAAAAATAATTGGAATTTTTTTTTTTTTTTACTCACCTCTAAATGCCTGTTGCTAGGGGGTCCCTCGTAGTCTGCCACCTTCAGTGCCCGGGCACTGACGTCACTTCCCCTAGGCGCCGCACAGTCATCTGGGACCTGTCACGTGTCCCAGATGAGTGAGCGTCGAATCACGGCGCCGCTTGCGCATGCGCAGTGGGTGCCCGGCTGTGAAGTTCCCCCGCATCGCTGGACCCTGGGACAGGTAAGTGTCCGATTATTAAAAGTCAGCAGCTGCAGTATTTGTAGCTGCTGACTTTTTTTTTTTTTCCTCTTTAAATCCCATTGTTACTTATATTGGTCAGTAGGATAAAAAATGTCCTTCACTAAAGATGCACTCATAGGCAAGATTTACATATTGAACAAGCAGAACACATCCCAAGTTCTGTATGAATATGATGGACCTGCTCTGGCGACCAAAAGTTCTGTGCTTTTTGGCTTTCTTCAGATAAGTGTTTTTAGGTACTGTTGTTGGTTCCAGTTAGCTAAACAGAAAATGTTGCGGATGGTAAATGTCTGTCTGTTATATATTGTGTATGTCCAGGAGGTAAAGAATAAAATAGCTGTTGAAACCTTTTAAAGAGGTTGTAAACCCTTTTGTGTGACATTTACCTATAGGTAAGCCTAGAATAAGGCTTACCTATAGGTAGTGGAAATATCTCCTAAACGTGCTCCGTTTAGGAGATATTTCACTTGTAGTGTGCCGATGTCGTCATCGGAGCATGCGCTGTGAAAAAACAGATCACCGTGCCGGCCAGCCACAGAGCCGAAGTCCACGGGCCCGGAAGGAAGAGGTGCGAAGATGGACGCGGCCTGCACAGGGGACGGCACAGGCTTTGCAATGCATACTAGCCCATTATGCTTTTAATTTGCAGGCCTTGCGGGGAGCAAAAGAGGAAGTAAAACCCATTGGGGTTTTCTTCCTCTTAAACCAAAGATATTCCTAATTTTGAATTGGTTCAACCTACAGATTGAACCTTGATAAATACTTCTGGACTATCAGCTATTGTAGTGGTGGTCGTTTATTTTTCTCGGTAGCCACTAATTTAATCTGAAGCGTCTTTTTGATGCCCTTACGTGTGTGAGAGGTGCCTAACTAGAGTCACTGTACTCTGCAATGTAGACCATAGATGAATCCAACAACTACAACCTCTAATTTACTGTTTATTGTAACAAATAGGCAACGTTTAAGGCTCGGTTCACACTACTGCGACCTATGGTGTGATTTTGCCAGGCCACTTCCTGGCGATTTGCTGGTGACCTGAGCACTACTTTGATGCAACTTTGAAGCGAGGGAGGGGCTACACCACAGGGAATGCCTGTGTAATCTTCCTGTAAAGTCAGATCCAAATCACATCAGTTAAGATGAGGATCCTTCTTGGAGGCAACTTACATTAAAGTCTATGGGCACAAGTGGGATAAAAGTTGCCTTGAAGTAGTACAGGAACCTTTTCTAAAGCCAGAGTGATTTCAGTAATGCTAATTAGCATAGCTCTCATTGACTAACATGGGATTTTACATGTCATGTGACTTGGGGTCTCACAAGTCGCGGCAGTGTGAACCGAGCCAAAAGCCAAATTTCAAACAAGAATGAAATTGAAATAGTAAATTGTGCATCAATCTTAATTCCAAACACCTTATCCCAGACATCTTGCAGTGAAATTAATCAAAGTCACAGTTTCCTCTATGAGCCAAGCTATTTTCCTGCCCTGGCAATTTTTCCTCACTTAGTATCTTCTTGGGCATCAGTCTACTTACCACCCCCTTTTCCTGCCTCTGAAGCCTATGAGAGAGAATCTGGCTGCTGAAGGTGTTGCCTCTTCCAATAGGAGGTTATGCATCACAAAGAAGGACCCCAGGAAGTAAACTAAAGAAGAGAGGAGGATTTTCAAGTGACTGTGGCTTCAGGTAAGTAAATTGGATTTTTTTTTTTTTTTCATACCAGCAGTTAGAGGGGGCTGGGGAGGTTAAAGTGGTTGTAAGGGCAGAGTTTTTTTTTTTTTTTTTATCTTAATGCATTCTATGCATTAAGATGATAAGCTTTCTTTTTTGTGCAGCAGCCCCCCTCAATACTTACCTGAGGTCCATCTAGATCCAGCAATGTTGCACGAGAGACTCAGCTGTCCGGGACTCCCCTCCTCATTGGCTGAGACAGCAGCACAGCGCCATTGGCTCCCGTTGCTGTCAATCAAAGTTAGTGAGCCAATGAGGAGAGAAAGGAGGTGGGGCTGGGCCACGGCTCCATTTCTGAATGGACACAGGGAGCTCCGGCTGGGCACGGTAATCCCCATAGGAAGCTGCTTGCTATGTGGGCACTCAACAGGAGGAAGGGGGCCAGTAGCACCGAAGAGGGACCCGAGAAGAGGAAGCTCTGGGCTACTCTGTGCAAAACCACTGCACAAAGCAGGTAAGTATAACATGTTTGTTATTTTTAACGAAAAAAAGAGACTTTAGTATCACTAACTAAGGAGTACACTAACCTTTCTATCAATTCTACAATAAGCACATGGTCACAAGAAAAATATGAATATTTTCTTTGGTCACAGTGATCAAGAGCCCTTGCAACCAAACTTTTTCTTTTTTTTTTTTTTTATTTATTTAGTTTTTTTTGCATTCCCCTGCAGTGTGATTTTACTTTCAATTAGTTTTTATTAAATTTCAGAAAATACAGGTAAGATACAAAATGTACATTGTTATGCCATTAAATATATCAACACATAAAAATACATGTACACTGTTAACTTAATCCTCAATTAAATGATACATAGCATAAAATACTATCATCCTAATATGATACAATACAAACGCATTTAGTACAATAACATAAGAGTATATAGAATTGTGTGTTCTCTAGACACCCCATTGGGGACACAACTGTGTCTAGAAGGAGAGCGTTGCTATAAAACAGAATATCCAGAAACCCAGTGAAATGCTACAGCATCTAAGGACAAAGGATTACATCAATCTATTAAACTTGAATGTTACAAAAAATTTGCAATATTTGACCATTGTTCCCACGGTGCCCATTTTGTTTTTTTCTTTAGGTAACTGACCTTCACTTGAAGCCATCATTAACTCATAACTATAGTGCAAGTTAACCGTTTCCAAAAGACGGGTAATAGAGGGGATTGTGTCTGTTTTCCATAATCTGGTAATAGTTAGCCTAGCTGCCATTAGGATATTTGTTGTCACATGACGAAGTGGATGAGGTATGTCTTCTATGGAGAAATTCAGGAGAGCTAGACCTGGAGAGGATGGGATGTCTATCTGTGAAACATCGTTTAGAATGTGAAAAACAGTTTTCCAGAATCCCTGGATATGGAAACATTCCCAAAATATGTGATACATGTTTCCCGTGTTAGAGTTGCATCTCCAGCACTTGTTGGACACTGTGGGGTAGAATGATGCTAGGTGAGAAGGAGTTAAATACCATCTGAGTGAGATTTTTTGAGTTTGTTCCCATAATGCGGAACTTTTCGTGGATTTGTACATATTGCGTAATGCTTGTTAATTTTTTATTTTTTAATCGCAAGTAGTATCTATAAACTTCTCGTCCTTTTTTAAACAACAAAAACAGCCAGAAAGGTACAAATAGTTGGATTTTAAAATGTATGCAAAAAAAAAAAAAATGTAAATTCAATAGTTTCTGTCCATGCCTAAACTGAATTATTCAATGCATTAGTTTTACTGCTCAGCCTATACAGTCTATTCCACTTTCAATGCATTTGCCATCCTCTGCAATGATTTACCTTCACTTTGCAGCCAGTTCTCAACAGCTCATAAAGATTTTATGTGAAAGTTAACCCATTGGAGCTAAGCCTATTAAAAATCTATATTCTTTGAAATCCAGTGTATTAATTGCATTGCAATGTGTGCTGTGCAGGCTCAGAAGGTGTTAACCAACTTGGAATTTATGGGTGATCTTTAGTTCAGGATTCTTAGTTAAAATTACTACTTAGAAAAAAACTAAAGTATGCATTGAAAGTAGTGGCTATATGGCTATGTTTAGTACAAATTTAGTCTGACTGAAGGCGGTAACCTCATTGTGTGCTTGTCATTTAGGCCATAAATACACTTTTAAAGTATTTTACTGTATTTCTGTATGGGTTTTCTCCAGTACGGGCAATTAAAGGAAAATACATTTACTTTATGCATGTTTTTCTTCATTTTAAACATTTAAAACTAAATCCTACTTAAAAACCAACTATGTGCTCTTTTTTTAAGGTCCTTCAGGCCTGGTTCCCCATTAGTATGATTTCAGATATGACTTGAGTCGCACAGAATCGCATGACAATGGAAATCACATTGTTTTCATGGGTGTTCATTCACATCAATCAGTATGGAATAATTTTGGAAAAGGTTCCTGTATTACTTTAGTGCAATTCCAGCACAATTTTGGCTCCATAGAATATGCAAATGACATTCAAGTAGCACGACATAATCGCACTGACAGTAGCATTCAAAAATCGTATTGCAGCATTGTGAATCTAGCCTCAGGCCAGGTTTAATATTTTTTTTTTTGAAAAATCTTTTTATTAAATTTTGAAAAACAGTACAATACATGCATACAAACAAATACATGTACAAAACATACAAGGAACAGTACAAAGCAGTACAGTCCTCTCTACATACATACCCACAACCCAAAAAAAACAAAACCCAAAATGGGCAACCTACCACATCCTGTGGCTGATGAACTAACGTAGTTCATAAGGCCCCCCCTTCCTGCCCTCCCCTTTTGTGCCCCTGTATAGTGCCAGTCGCAGACTTTCGTATGAGCCTAGCAGTGCCGCTTCAACAACCGTGGCAGAGTCACTGTCCTCCGCCGTCAGCCATTTCCTGGCAACCACCATTTGACCTGCCAAATAGTATTTTTGCCAGTCCGGCAATGCTAGGCCCCCTTGTCCCCATGGTTCCTGTAGTGACTTTATACTTATGCGTGGTGATTGTGGTGACCATATAAACGACCCAATAATACTATCAAGTGACTTGAAGAAGGATTTTGGTACCCATACAGGAGAATGACGAAGGAAATACAAGATCACTGATAGGAATTTCATTTTTATGAGACTAACCCGTCCTATCAAGGAGAGTGGAAGATTCTTCCAAGTCGTTGTCATCTGTTTTAGTCTATTTTTCAGTGGGAGAAGGTTGATGGTCATGTAGTCTTGTATGTTGGCCGTAATTTTAACCCCCAGATATGTAATGGTGGAAACCCATCTAAGTGGCAAGGAGTCATCCTTGTGCGCCACTGCTTTCGAACCTAGAGGTAGTATTGACGACTTGCTCCAGTTTGCCCGGAGTCCTGAGAATAAGGCAAATTTATCTAGTACCTCTAGAGCTGCTTTTAGTGATGGCCCAGGGTCTCTTAGGAACAGTAGCATGTCGTCAGCATATAGTGCAACACATTCGGCTATACTACCTACCTGTATTGCTCCCACCTCTCTCGATTGCCTGAGGGCTCCAGCTATAGGTTCCATCATTAGCGAGAAGAGGAAGGGGGAGAGAGGACATCCTTGCCTCGTTCCCCTACCAATCTCGAAGTAGTTTGAGACCATGTTACCCAGTCTGATCGCCGTCCTTGGGGCGCTGTAAAGTAGCGCTATCCACTGACGGAAACCCGGACCGAATCCCATGGCCCCCAAGACCGTGTGCATATATTGCCAGTCTACCGAATCAAAGGCTTTTTCTATGTCTATAGAGACCACTATCTTTTCTGGGAACTCTGAGTCTTCTAGCTGTATGTGCGTGAAAAGTCTTCTAAGATTCGTATCTGTTGACATACCTGGCATGAATCCAGTTTGGTCAATGTCGACCAGAGTCGAAATGACCCCAGCCAACCTTGAGGCCAGTACCTTGGCAAGAATCTTCAGGTCAGTGTTGAGCAGTGCAATAGGGCGGTATGAGGAGCACTCCAGGGGGTCTTTGCCCGGTTTCAAGAGAAGAACCATATAGGCCTCCATCATTGAGGCCGGCAAAGCTCTTTGTTCACTACAGTGCAAGTACAGTAGGTTTAACCTGATAGCTAACTGTGACTTAAAAGTCTGGTAGAAGTCTGCGGGGAATCCGTCTGGACCCGGGGTTTTGTGTGGCGGAAATGCGGCTATAGCTGCCTCAATTTCCATCACCGTAATGGCCCTGTCTAGGGAGGTCCTGTCAGTATCAGACAATTGCGGGATGGAGAGGCTCGTTAGCAGCCTCTCCAATTCTAATTGGTCATATGGGGCTATTGGGGTATATAATGATCGGTAGAAATGAGTGAATTCTGCCAAGATACCTTCCGCTTCTGTAACCCTCTCCCCACGTCTACCATTGATTGCTGGGATGCTAACAGGTATCCTATGTTCAGCTGCCAGGTTGGCCAGTAACTTGCCATTTTTATCCCCTTCAGCGAACATTGTTTCTGCTTTCTGTCTAAGTTCAGTGTGAGCCAAATTATCAAAGTGTAAAGCTACCGATCTCCTGACTGTCATAAGATCCCTATAAGTGGCCTCCGAGGGGAAGTCTGCGTGCTGTTGGGCAGACTCCCTCTCCTTGGCCAATAAAAGTTCTCCCTCTGCAGAGCGGTCTTTCTTAGCGGCTTTTATAGCTGAGATACATTCGCCCCTAGAGACAGCTTTAAAGGCGTCCCAAACGATGTGTGTGTCTGCCGACTGTTCATTGGTTATCCAAAAAGTGTCCATTGCCGACTGTATTTGTGTTACTACCTGATCCTCTTGCAACCAACCAGAGGCCAACCTCCAGCCCCCTCCCCCACCACCCGTGGGGAGTGTCAATGTAATTTGTAATGGGTTGTGATCCGAGGTCCCCCCGGCCAAGTATTCAGCGGCATACACGTGTTTAAGAATGAGGGAGTTTCCAAAAGCCAGATCTATTCTGGCCGAGGATTTGTGTGTAGAGGAGAGATGTGAGTACACCACTTCCCCAGGATTCTTCCACCTCCATACCTCTGTTAAGTTGGCCATGGACACCCAGGAGCACAAATCCATCGAAACCGGCCTGGACACATTAGAGGAGTCCAATGCCGAGTCTAAAATAGCATTATAGTCACCTAAGATCAGTAAGGGTAATTCCAAATACGGTGCTAGGGCCACCCACAAATCATATAGTAATTGTACTTTAAAAGGTGGTGGCATATAAATGTTCACCAATAACAACTTCCTACCTGCTATCTCAATCACTAAAGCCACATATCGTCCCCCTGGGTCAATGACCACCTGGTGTATAGTGCACGCAATGGCCTTACTGATCAGGATGGTGGTACCTCTGGCATAGGATGAATACGTAGCATGGAATGATTTTTGTATCCAAGGTTTACGGAGGGAGAGAATTTTGCTCCCCTCTAAGTGCGTCTCTTGAAGGAGAACAACATGTGGCTTTACTTGCCTAAGGTATTGGAAGACAGCTGCCCGTTTGAATTTACTATTTAACCCCCTCACATTCCAGGAGAGTATTTTCAACTTGCTATCCATAATCCTCAATCGGAAATTGAAGATCACGGATATCCCATAAGCACAGTCTCAGTTTTGCATGACATATATATTGCCTAGTGTTGCACAGAATAGGTACACTCAACCAAGTAGCATTACATAACAAAAGGCACAAAATCACCCCTTCCCCTCCCCCCCTGCTGTTATACTGAAAACTGAGAGCCAGAAAAATTGGCTCAAACCAAAAAAAGTCCAGCATGCAGCCTTTACCCCAAAACTAAACAGCCAAAAAGAGTTCAACCGGTCGCTTCTATAGTTCGGCATTGAAAGATGGAAAGAATGTTCATACCATCTACATAAGCCTCCGGGCTTATCTCTTGACAGGAAAGCGAACCGGCTAGATAGACCATCGCCAGAAAAGATGAGGCCAACAACAGTCGCTTACACCTCTATGGCGGGACAGTTCAGTGAATACTTCGGTGTAGTTGCAGCCCCTACATTTTCCCCCCATAGACCGTGTCATACGGTTTTGTAGTGCAGGTAATGGTGGAGCAAATGTAGTCACAGGGGGAAAAGAAACAAAGGGATGGAAGCAAAAAAATAATGAACAAAAAAATGAAAAATAAAAGGAAAATTAAAAAGATAAAAAGGAGGCACCCCCGATACAATCTGTGACAGTTAATCTCTAGAGGAATGACTTCAAATAACAGGAGTATTGTAGTCAGGCGTAAGTTTGAGATGTTGCTCTCCTGTTAGTGCAGGTCTCTGGTACTCAGGAAATCCAAAAAAAACATAATTCCTTGTAGCTAGTGAAGGGCCTAGAGGTTCTGCGGACCTCAGTAAAAGACAGGGGGTATGAAAAACAGTAAGATAGCAGAACACGTGGGAAACATTACCCGGTCTTAGTGGCTGAGGGGAGCCATAAACAGCTTTCAAGGTAACCTGCGGTTCAGGCGTTGCGGTCCAACCAGTCACTGACATCTTGAGGGTGATCAAAAAATTTAACAGTACCTTTGTATTGGATGCGTAGACGGCTCGGGTACAACATGCTGTACTTCAGTTCCTTCTCCCTCAGCCTCTTCTTCACCTCTATGAAGGATCTGCGTCTCCTTTGGGTTTCTGCTGAGAAGTCTGGAAACAGCATAATGCGTGCATTGTCGAATTTCAGGTCCTTATGTTTTCTTGCTTCTGCTAGGATCATGTCACGGTCCCTGTAGTTTAAGAACCTTACCAGGAAAGGTCTGGGTGGGGCCCCTGGTGGTCTGGTTCCTGTGGGGACTCTATGTGCTCGCTCGACCACGTACGTGGGTGGTAGATCGCCCAGGGCCAGGATGTTTTTAAAAAACTGCTCAGCAAAGGTAGTGGAGGCAGACCCCTCAGCACCCTCTGGCAGCCCCACCACCCTTACATTATTTCTTCTCTGGCGGTCTTCCGCGTCGTCTGCTCGGTGTTGTAGTGCACCAACCATCTCTCTTAGATCTGCCAGTTGTGAGCCTTGTACATGCGTGGCATCTTCCACTTCTGAGATGCGGTCCTCTGCTGTTGTGAGTCTGCCTCTGATCTTATCCAGGTCATGGCGGATTAAGTTGCATTCAGCTGCCAAGTGATCCATGCGGCCCACCAGCTCCGTTTTAGAGGCCGCTATGGCTTCTAGGATGGGGCCTGTAATTGCGGCCGTGTCCACCTCTACCTCTTGTGGGCCAGGGGTTGTGTCTGCAGGCACCTCCGGGCTTGCTGCGCCTTGTAGTTCCACGGCGCCATTAGGTATTTTGGCGCGCTGTGGGGTATTGTAATGTGCAGGGCCTGTGGAGGAGGAGGCGGGGCTAGACGCCATGCTTCCCTGTGAGCGGAGAAGTCTCTGACCTTTAGTCGGCTGGGAATGTAGTTTCTTCTGCTTCTTTTTTGCCGCAAATGGCATGTCCTGCTGCCTGCTCTATTCCGCTAGCCTCCCAGCGTGAAAGCGCCCTCAGTCGTTCGGTCTATCCGCCGGTGTCAGGATAAACGTTCAGGAGAAAGCCGGAGCTCGGTAGCAGCACGTCTTACCGCAGTCACATCCGGTCACGCCCCCCCAGGTTTAATATTTAAAAGCAACTCAGTACCCACCTCCTCTTTACTGCTTTTTTTCCACAAGGTGTCTTCAGTCTTCCGGGTTAAATAATGACCAGTGTCATTCAACCCCTGGGACAGGCTTGTAGGGCATCATGGATCACCCCCATTAGGGAGTGTCACCATGGCTCCATGCACTTGCTGTGTAATGGTGCAAAAAGGGGCACTGACATCATGACATCTCTGCAATGAGAACAACCCACCTCCGAGAAGAAGTGGGGTTGATTTACTAAAACTGGAGAGAGTACAAAATCTGTTGCAGCTGTGCATGGTAGCCAATGAGCTTCTAACTTTAGCTTGTTCAATTAAGCTCTGACAAAAAAAAAAACTAAAAGCTGATTGGTTTCTATGCACAGCTGCACCAGATTTTGCACTCTCCAGTGTTAGTAAATCAACCCAAGTGTGTCATCTAACCAACCTGAAGACTTATGAAAAGTATAAAAAACACAATATACTTCTAGTGGGGGCTAATGAGA
Organism: Lithobates sylvaticus; assembly: GCA_028564925.1. Taxonomy (NCBI): domain Eukaryota; kingdom Metazoa; phylum Chordata; class Amphibia; order Anura; family Ranidae; genus Lithobates; species Lithobates sylvaticus. Next base: position 74,810,178 of record CM053031.1, read on the forward strand.
GGGATAGGGATGTTATTAGCCTTTATGGGCCGCAACTTTTATAATAGCAGTGTGTCCTGAAAGCTTTTACAGTTGTGCTCATAAAGTTTACATACCCTGGCAGAATTTATGATTTCTTGGCCATTTTTCAGAGAATATGAATTATAACACAAAAACTTTTCTTTCACTCATGGTTAGTGTTTGGCTGAAGCCATTTATTAATCAATCAACTGTGTTTTACTCTTTTTAAATCATAATGGCAACAGAAACTACCCAAATGACCCTGATCAAAAGTTTACATACCCCAGTTCTTAATACTGTGTATTGCCCCCTTTAACATCAATGACAGCTTGAAGTCTTTTGTGGTATTTGTGGATGAGGCTCTTTATCTTCTCAGATGGTAAAGCTGCCCATTCCTCTTGGCAAAAAGCCTCCAGTTCCTGTAAATTCTTGGGCTGTCTTGCATGAACTGCACGTTTGAGATCTCCCCAGACTGGCTAAATGATATTGAGGTCAGGAGACTGAGATGGCCACTCCAGAACCTTCACTTTAGTCTACTGTAGCCAATGACAGGTCGACTTGGCCTTGTGTTTGGATCATTGTCATGTTGGAATGTCCAAGTACGTCCCATGCGCAGCTTCCTGGCTGATGAATGCAAATGTTCCTCCAGTATTTTTTGATAACATACTGCATTCATCTTGCCATCAATTTTGACCAAATTTCCTGTGCCTTTTGTAGCTCACACATCCCCAAAACATCAGTGATCCACCTCTGTGTTTCACATCAGTGATCCACCTCTGTGTTTCACCTTTCATCATAGGCCTTGTTGACTCCTCTCCAAATGTAGCGTTTATGGTTGTGGCCAAAAAGCTAAATTTTGGTTTCAACACTCCAAATGACTTTGTGCCAGAAGGTTTGAGGCTTGTCTCTGTGCTGTTTGGCGTATTGTAAGCGGGATACTTTGTGGCATTTGCGTAGTAATGGCTTTCTTCTGGCGACTCGACCATGCAGCCCATCTTTCTTCAAGTGCCTCCTTATTGTGCATCTTGAAACAGCCACACCACATGTTTTTAGAGTGTCCTGTATTTCATCTGAAGTATTTGTGGGTTTTTCTTTGCATCTCAAACTATTTTCCTGGCAGTTGTTGCTGAAATTTTAGTTGGTCTACCTGACTGCGGTTTGGTTTCAACAGAACCCCTCATTTTCCACTTATTGATTAGAGTTTGAACACTGCTGATTGGCATTCTCAATTCCTTGGATATCTTTTTATATCCCTTTCCTGTGTTATACAGTTTAAGTACCTTTTCCGGCAGATCCTTTGACAATTCTTTTGCTTTCCCCATGACTCAGAATCCAGAAATGTCTGCAGAACTGGATGAAAGATGCAAGGGTCTGTCAGGAGTCCAGAAACTCATTGACCTTTTATGCAAACACACTAATTACAAGCAAACAGATCACAGGTGAGGATGGTTACCTTTAATAGCCATTCAAACCCCTTTGTGTCAACTTGTGTGCATGTTATCAGGCCAAAATCACCAGGGTATTTAAACTTTTGATCAGGGTCATTTGGGTAGTTTCTGTTGCCATTATGATTTAAAAAGAGTAAACACAGTTGATTGATAATAAATGGCTTCAGCCAAACACTAACCATGAGTGAAAGAAATGTTTTTGTGTTTTCATTCATATTCTCTGAAAAATGGCCAAGAAATCATAAATTCTGCCAGGGTATGTAAACTTATGAGCACAACTGTATAAACTTTGATTCTCTATGTACATAAAAACTTTCCTAAAATATTTTATGGTGGGAAGCGTGAATGACTGGGCTTGTTTCTAAACTTGGCTTATCTCTTTACTGAAAATGCAAATGCTTGCTAATTGTCTTCTAATGTCGGTGTGCTCTTGTATTCTGATGTCATTGTTTTACTCTATATGTTATTAAATCATAGGGAAAACAGGACAAGCTAAATAAATCGCAGATAATATTTTAGAATGTGAAAATAAAGCAAAAGTTCTCAGTAATATAATGACTGAATATCAGGAGTGTTAAATGGGCTCTTCTCTTTTCTTCTCTGATTATATCCATTTCATGGGAGAGGGTTACTCCCTTCTTAACTACCGTACATTCTTATAGCACTCGGCTCTGGAAGTCTCACAGCTTTTGTAAGATTCATGGCTCACACTTTATCCTTAATATAAGCAGTAAGCCAGTTTAAAAGTAACTATCAGCATCTTATTTTGGAATGTTAAAGTGGTTGTAAACCCTTACATATACCCAGTGAAGTGACTGGGCTCAGGTGATAGGGATGAAACAAATCCTCTTACATAAGTTATACCTGTTTATCTGCAGTCTTCTCGTTACGCATCCGTTCAAAGTCCAGAAATTATAACACTTGTCTGACCTTTCTGAAAACAGAGGGCTGAGAGCTGAAGCTACTCACTGCAAAGCTCAGTGAGGAGAGAGATTGGTGGGTAGAGATACGCCCCTTCACACAGAAACAGAGCTGAGGCTGTCAATCACAGGTTGCCTGCTGGAACTCCCTCCCCTTTTTTTTTTCTCTTTGTGTCAGGAAAACTTCTCAGAAGTTACTTATGCTGATAGCAGAGGGACGAAGCAGCACACAGAAATGACACTTAGGCCCCTTTCACACTGGGGCGGTGCGGGCATCGGCAGTAAAGCAGCGCTATATTTAGCGCTGCTTTATCGTCGTTTTAGCGGCCGTTCTCGGCCACTAGCGGTGCAGTTTTTAACCCCCGCTAGCGGCCAAAAAAGGGTCAAAAACGCCTGCGGCGCTTTGCCGGTGGTATAGCCGCGCTGCCCCATTGATTTCAATGGGTAGGAACGGTGAATACACCGCTCATTCACTGCTCCAAAGATGCTGCTAGCAGGACTTTCTTTACCGTCCTGCTAGCGCACCGCTCCAGTGTGAAAGCCCTCCGGCTTTCACACTGGAGTGAAAGGACCCGATTTTTTTCAGGCGCTATACAGGCGCTATTTTAAGAAAATCGCCTCAGTGTGAAGGGGGCCTTAGTGCGATTAATTGCGACAAGTACTCACTATAGAGGGATATTCATTGTTCATATTTCATGTCTGAGGTTTACAACCACTTCAAATATGTGTTTCTTAGACACCATAGGGCTGAAAATAATAGTTTTAAAGAAAGTGAAATTGTTGGATCCAGGTGTAATTTTTTTTACTGCAGGTATAAAACACCCTTTTTCTATTATTATTTTTATCAATGATAATATCACTATTGTTTATTTTTTTTCCTTCTTTTTATTCATTGTTATATATTGTTATATTTTACGTCACTAGCTTCCAGAACATACAGTATACTGTATATAAGTTTAGTACTATGTGAAATTAGTCAAATACATGTTTGTGAATGATAAGGTAATTTTGCATTACATTCTGTTTTACGTATACTTTAATTTCAGGTGATACTAAAAAATGTACCTTGCTATAAGGTTGAAAAATCCAATTTAGATTACAGGGATCTATTTGCCTAATCTAGGAGATAATGATTTACCTTTTAATAGCCATCATATCCTTTCACTGATAATAGGAATGACTCAAAATAATTAAGCTATCCAATTGCTCTGGATGCAGTATATATTTGACCATTGACAATTTTTCAGCCCTAATATGTATTAAAGTGTTACTAAACCCACAACAGTAAAATCTGTCTGTATATGCAGCATAGCATGCTTGTTATACTCACTGTGGAACTTAAGGGGTTATTCCTCTGCATTGTGCAAAAAGGTTGTTTGATCCTGTATGCATAGATCCTTCCTCCTATCATGTAACCGTGGTATACAGATCAACCAAAAAGGTATATAGTGGCAGTATGGAAAGAGATAAACCGCGCTTGGGAGAGAAAGGAGATGTGAGGGAGAAAAAAATGAAAAAATGAAAAATAAAATAAAGAAAATAAAAAATAATAAAAGGCTGCTGCTAGAAAGTGGGATACTTCACACTAAAACAGATATACAGTAGGATAAAGCTGCGCCAATGTTGGAAATTAATAAACATATAAAAAATATAAATTGCAAACCATCAGATTGATTAGATGGAAAAAAATGGTCTCACAGTCCAGACAAAGGTAAGTTAGTCCAGAAAAAATCAATCTAAACATCAGGCATGGGATAGGTTAAATCCACCGATCAAACGTATTTTAAATTGACACCCCGGTGCTCGTGCTACAATTTATCCACTGTGACATGTATGCAAACGGTGCTTCATCCCAACCACCTGATGAATGGGAGGCTTACCAGAAAATGAAAATAATAAGGCATTGGATATAAACTTGAGATGTATCCAGTAGTCCAGCGCTGATAGGGTTAACGGCAGCTCCAGGAAAAAGACACTCCAAGTAAGAACAGGGGGGGGGGGGAGGAACCCGTCCTGAGATCCGTTCACAACTCAGATAGCAAGCCAAATCCTAGTACAATCCTCCGTTTGGAGAGAAAACACAAAGGGGGCCACCCATAGCGTAATACTGATAATAATGGGTTTTATTAAAGGCGGATTAAAAATAACTTACATCAATGTAGTGAAAATGAGCGAAAAGGATAATAACACAACACTGCCGGCCGGTCAGTGTGAACCCGTCCCTTGATCCAAAGTCAGTCTGTAGTGGTGGCGTCGCTGCGTGCCTTCCCATACGACGTTTCGTCATAAATGACGTTTTTCTTTTAAAGTAAAAAGAAGATTTATAAGCTGTGGGCACTGTGAGTGGGGCGGTGGATTATGTATTCCTAAAGGGTCGGTGTGCAAAACTGATATCTCCATTATAGATGGATGCCAGTGGGCTGAATCTTATAAAACGGGCAAGACACCCCCTTGCATTTTTTGGCTTTGTCTCTTGCCACCACAGAGTATTTCTCCCTCTCTTTAGAGTATTAGGAGGAGACGTAGTTGTCCCCTCTTTATTTCTTGTAATGTAAAGCCCAACTGAACTAGTAATTTAAATCGGCACAATACAATACAAGCGCATCAAAACAAAAGTAGTGCAAAGCCTTACAGTTGGTTTTCTTTAGAAATCAGTACAACCTGAGTAGATAAGCTTATGCCTTGCCAACATGCAGCAGAGTAGGACCCTTGCTCTTAGCATGGCAGTAGTGGTCTCTGTGCAGAGATCTGATGCCACCTGCAGAGTCACAGCTAGAGCTCTCCAATCAGCAGGGAGAGCTAATAAAGTTGACTCTAATAAATCAGCAGGGAGAGCTAATAAAGTTTGCAGAGAGACCAATGCTTTCACAAATAGAGCAAGGGTGTTTCCCTGCAGCTTGCTGACAGAGAAAAAATATTCTACTCAGGCTGTAGTGGTTTTCCAAAGAAAACAGACCCTAATACTTACCTGAGCCCTATGTAGATCCAGCATTGTTGCATGAGAGACTTGGCTGTCCGAACTCTCCTCATTGGCTGAGACAGCAGCAAAGCTCTATTTGCTCCCGCTGCTGTCAATCAAAGTCAGTGAGCCAATGAGGAGAGAGAGGATGCAGGGCAGAGCCGCGGCTCTGTGTCTGAATTGATATACAAAGCTACGGCTTGGCTCAGGTGCCCCCATAGCTAGCTGCTTGCTGTGGGGGCACTAAGCAGGGGGGAGGGGTCAGGAGCACTGAAGAGGGACCCAAGAAGAGGAGGCTCTGGGCTGCTCTGTGCAAAACCACTGCAACAGAGCAGGTAAGTATAACATGTTTGTTATTTTGAAACAAGACTTTTGTATCACTTTAAACCTAGTACACACGGCAGAATGTCGGCTGGAATTAGGCCCGTGTGTATGGCAGCTGGTCCGCTGGCTACTGTTGAAGGCTTATGACCAAAAAAAGGTCTACTGACCGGCGCCTGATCAGTGCTCTCAGCCAATGGTTGAGAGCGCTGATCAGAGCGTTCTAGTAGGGGGGGTGTCAGAGCTCAATAGAAGAGCAGGGGAGATCACCTTACTAATATCAGCTTGTTAGTACAGCGGCTCTGACATGAGCTATAATTTTTTCATTCAACCAAGCAGGTCGAACTGGTGGTACGCATGAGGCTTAAGACTTTGCACTCCTTTTTGTTTTGATGCACTTGGAAACAATTTTGCTGATTTAAACTGAAAGTTCCATTCATTTTTAGGCCAGTTCACACCTGAATTACAAAGGAACATGGTTCGTATTCCAGTGCAATTCAGTGCAGTGTAGTTGGGTCACATCGAAAGTCGTGCATGTACTGCTTTTAAAAAACTCACTCTGCCAGATTGCATGGCAATATGGTACCATGCGATCTGCTGCAGGCAGTTACACTGCATTTGCGATCTGCGTTTGGGGGGTGTTAGGATCACATTGGAACCACAATAAAATAAAAGTAAATTAACAGGGACAAGTCCCCCTCGAAAATGCTTTGGCAGGTGGGTGGAGTTGCAGCAGTTTTGGCACCCAGTTTCTCATGAGTAGAAGATGATTCAGTCTAAGTGTAGATTGACTTTCTGTTTGTAAAGAAATATGTACATTTTGTGAAGTCATATTCTGTAAATGCACTAATAAAGTTATATTGAATACTGCAAAGTTCTTCTGAAAAGCATCAAATTGCTGTATGGATGTTAGCACTTTTCTGTGAACTTTGAGAACTTCTTCCATTCGTTTCTAAAGAGAAAGTTTTCCCCTTTACCTCTAGAATGAAGTCACCCTGCTGAGAAATGAAGTGGCACAGCTGAAACAGCTTCTTCTGGCTCATAAAGATTGCCCTGTAACCGCCATGCAGAAGAAATCTGGCTATCATAGTGAGTAATGTTCCATTACCCATGGCCTTGGGCTACATCAGTGAAATACTGCCAAAATGAACCACGCTTCTATTAATACAGGGAGGTGCACATACACTTCTAGTGTTTAACATTAAATATTGAAAATAGGGGAAGGTTATTGCTCGCTACATTTAGATGCTGTTTAAACAGAATTCATTTCCACTCTCCTCTGAGTAATATTTTTTTGCTACACTTGATTAACGCCACTGTATGTCTCTAGCACTTTAAGCTTTTAAACATTTTTTTTCAATGAATGCTGTTTAATTAGTATTGTATGTTGAAAATCCCTTAAGCTATTGCATTTCAGATTTGGGGTGTAGAGTATGATTAACATATGCAGAACACACTCAAAAGCCTCTCTAGTGTCTGGAGAAAGATGCATAAAAATATATGAATGTGGATTTTTATTTTCATTGGTTTGGGATTCATGCTGCCTGAACAAGGAATTTATTCCCACGCCTTGAATTAAAAATGTCCGTTCTACATGTACAGAATTTTGATATGGCTGGTTTGGAGGTAACTGATGTCATAGCTTACAATTGTTTTAATTTTTGCTTCCTACAGACAATTGCTAAAGTATAGCCCAAATATAGGCATTGTTGGGTGGATCTGGTTGGAGTTTTGATGGATACAAGTATGGCTGTATAAGCTGTGGCTGCATGAGAAAAAATAGTAAATAGGTTCCTAAAATATTTTCCTTAACCGCTTCCCGACCGCCGCCTGTACATATACGTCGGCAGAATGGCACGGCTAGGCAAAAGCACGTATATATACGTCCCCTTTAATTGCCTAGCCGTGGGGTCGCACGCGCCGCTGGCGGCGCTCTCGCGACCCGGTCGGGAGCTCCGTGACCACGGCCGCGGGACCAGCGGACCCGATCGCCGCTGGTGTCCCGCGATCGGGTCACAGAGCTGAAGAACGGGGAGAGGTCTGTGTAAACAAACCTCTCCCCGCGCTTCCTACACTGCCTGTCATTGATCGGCTGTTCCCTGTCATCGGGAAAGCCGATCAATGACGTCAGATGTACAGCCACGCCCCCCTACTGTAAAAAAAAAACACAACACGTCACACTTAGCCCCTCCCCGCCCCCTAGTGGTTAACTCCTTCACTGCCAGTGTCATTTACATAGGAATCAGTGCATTTAAATAGCACTGATTTCTATATAAATGACAATGGTCCCAAAAATGTGTCAAAAATGTCCGATGTGTCCGCCATAATGTCGCAGTCACAATAAAAATCGCTGATCGCCGCCATTACTAGTAAAAAAAAAAAAATATTAATAAAAATGCTATAAAACTATCCCCTATTTTGTAAACGCTATAACTTTTGCGCAAACAAATCAATAATCGCTAATTGCGATTTTTTTTTTTTTTTTTTACCAAAAATATGTAGAAGAATACGTATCGGCCTAAACTGAGGAAAAAAAAAATGTTTTTTTATATATTTTTTGGGGATATTTATTATAGCAAAAATTAAAAAATATTGCATTTTTTTCAAAATTGTCGCTCTATTTTTGTTTATAGCGCAAAAAATAAAAACCGCAGGGGCGATCAAATACCACCAAAAGAAAGCTCTATTTGTGGGAAAAAAAGGACGCCAATTTTGTTTGGGAGCCACGTTGCACGACCGCGCAATTGTCAGTTAAAGCGACGCAGTGCCGAATCGCAAAAAGGGGCCTGGTCCTTTGGCTACAAATTGGTCCGGGGCTGAAGTGGGTAAAGGAGAAGTGCAGTACAAGCTTGTTTGAGTGCAGTTTGTTCGAAAACTCCTGTGACCCGTTTTCAGCCATCAGTGGGCTGAAGCCTGCTATCAGCTGACATCACAGAGCCTGCAAAAGGATTGCAACCATATGGTCAAGATCCACCCAGGAGCCTGGACCAGCTCAGTATCTCAGCGATCCACTGAGAGCCTGAGCCAGTCACTCCCGCACCCTAAACAGCCAAGCGCTCCATGAGCACAGGGGGGCAAAGCAAAGAGGTGGTGAATGACCGCCACCAGAGCAAGTGATCAGTGGACTTTGATTGCTCGGTTCTCAGTCTTAGAGCCATCAGGGGACAGATGCAGCGTCGGAATGATGCTGCATCCACCTACTGTAGGGAAGTATGATTAAAAGAAAAAATACCTAAACATCTCTTTTTAAATGGGGATTGCCAAAGAACACCTGGACTTCCGCCACACCTGCTTTTCTGGTACAGCACCCCCTCTGTCACCAGTTGTCTGGCTAGAAAGGAGCAACCAAGTAATACTGAGCAATTAACTAGTTCAATATTGTTGAATGCGGTATAAATATGCTAGCTTGCAAAAGTAGTAGTTTACTATTATCGTCGAAAGTGAAAGTAGGAAAAAAAAACACATTTTAGGTTGACATCAGAACAGTTTTAGAGGGAAATCTTCCAATGGGGACACTAGTTTTGTTGACCCTGGTGACTCCCTTGTATTCTTTCACTTTGGAGAGATTTCCTCCCACTTCCTGTTTTGGATATGGGACAGGAAGTCCTCTATGGGACACAGATGGCAAAAAAAAAATGATAGGGGTTATTGTAACCCTCCCTTACTCTATTCAAAATGGAAAAAAATACACTTTTGCCTTTATTTAAAATGGTGAAAACATTTTTTTAATTGATACAAAAAATTAATTTTGAAAAAATGCAAACATTTGTTGGTTGCATAATCATTCACCCAAATAGTTTAAGATTGGGTAGAACCACTTTTGCCTGCAATTGCAGCTGCAAGTATTTTGGGCTCAGTTTCTCCCAGCTTTGCACATTTGGATCCTGCAATCCGCTTTTGCCCAATCTTGTTGGAAAAATTTCTCTTGCATTCAGATTGGATGGGAACTGTTGGTAAAAATATTTTTTTTAATCTTGCCATAGATCAGGGATATGCAATTAGCGGACCTCCAGCTGTTTCAGAACTACAAGTCCCATGAGGCATAGCAAGACTCTGACAGCCACAAGCATGACACCCAGACGCAGAGGCATGATGGGACGTGTAGTTTTGCAACAGCTGGAGGTCCGCTAATTGCATATCCCTGCCATAGATTATCAGCTAGATTGGAATTACCATAATAAGACATCTAGGTTCTGTTTTTTTTAACCACTCTGATGTAGATTTGGCTGTGTGTTTACATTTATTTTTAGGGTATTGCCACAGGTATAAAATACTTCCAGTGGATCCAGTGCACGTAGCACTTCTCGCAGTTTTAATCTAGGCAGTGGTTGGGTATAAAACTGACATTTTTATTAATGTCAGAGCGGCTGTAGCTCTTTCCCAGGCTGAAGCCCAAATTGTGGGTGTTCTTATGGGGAAGTAGACCAGCACTGAAGCCCCCACACCCTCTACTTTCTGCAGCCCTCTATGTAATATTGCCCTGCCTTCTATGTAATATTGCCTTCTCTGCTACCTTACTTGTACATAAAATACTACACAAGCCCGCAACAACACAAGCCAGATACTATAATTGTCCCAGAGAGACTAGTGTAGTAGGTCACGTGTGTTGTTGGGCATGTGTTTTTGTGAATGACCATGCTCCTCTGCAGCTGCTGTTGTTCACAAGCCAACAGCCTAATATTTTATCTCCTCTTGAAATAGCATGAAGGTCTGGGCGCAGTCAAGCTAGTGTTTATGTACATGCAAGGGAGCCGACAGGGCTGTATGATTAAAAGGGGAGCTTGCAGAGGAGGGGGAGCGGGGGCTGGCCGGGCTCTGTGTGCTCTTGGTCACGCTCCCTCTCCTCTGAGCTGTCACTTAGAACTGGTGGCATCTCCTTTGTCCAGTGTTGTCTGATAGCAGTAGAGGTCAGTGGGGCCAGCTATCTGGCAATGCTGTTTAGAAATCATAGCACAGATTTAAGGTGTTTTACCTTAATGCATTCTGTGCAAAGGATCCCCCCCCCCCCCAGCTCTCCCTTATACCTCCTTGAGCCCAATATTTATCCAGTGCTGTGCCTGAGAGCAGTGGGTCTGTTCTCTCTCCCCCTCCTCAGTAGACATGGAGGCTCCTGCTGCTGTCAATCAAATCCTCTGACGAGGGACTAGGGGGAGGGCCAAGCCACGCTCTCTGCCATTGTGCCAAATTATTTATATTACAGTGGAACCTTGGTTTACGAGTAACGCGGTTAACGAGCATTTTGGAAGAAGAGCAACTTTTTTTTTTTTTATTCTGACTCGGTTTGCGAGTGTTGTCTCGCAAAACAAGCAGAATTCAAGCTAATACTGCAGTACCTCATTTGGCCTGAGGTGCGGGGGCGCCGGAGCCGAGAAGAGCCGAATCATGCCCGATTACAGCCGATCTGCGCTGTTCGGTAATGCTCGGAAAGACACGGCGCCCCTCCACCTCATGCAGTATTGCTTCAATGGGGAAACTCGCTTTGATATGTGAGTACTTTGGATTACGAGCATTCTCCTGGAGCGGATTATGCTCGTAATCCGAGGTTCCACTGTATATCGTAAATACTGTATATTTCGATTTTTTCTTTACATTTTAATTATTAATTTTCCAAGCAAATATTAAAAATGTATTTATTTTTTTTTTTTTTTTTTTTTTTTTTATTTTTTTTTATAACCCAACACTAATTGATGGTTCTCATCAACTGTATTAGGGAAAAGAAAGATGAACAGGACAAGTTTGAACACTTTGTCCAATCATTTCTATTCCCTCAAAATAAACCAGTAAATGCAGCTGTTTGGGTACCGCTCCCCCTCCTCTGCAAGTTCACTTAATAATGTATACTTGGGCAAGCAATGTTTAGAAGACACCCAGCTGCTAGACATGTTGCTGTGCAGTACGTTCATATCTGCACATTTATCCTTCTTTGTGTGCTTTTGAACACCTTTTTTCTTAGATTCTTTAGGCTTGGTTCACACTGGTGAAATGCGGGAACCAGCTCGATTGCTGTGCGGGTTCCCGCATCTCACCTGAATCACCGGCGATTCACAATGACATCTGCGAACCGCTGCCGGTGTCAGTGTAAAGTTAATGACACCCCCGGATTGCAGTGCGAACTGTTAAATGGGGCAGGAATCAAATCACATAGGTGTGAACACACCCATGCGACCTGATGCCAGTGCAGACCAAAAAAAGGGTCCTGCACCATTTGGGTGCAAATGCGATGCGATTTCAGCCATACCGTTTTTATGGCTGAATTCGCATTGCACACACATTGCATGTGATCTGCCCAGCAATGCAGTGCAAATCACATGTGATGTCTGTGATCGCACAAGTGTAAACCCAGCCTAATTCACACTGTTGCATTGTGGTAATGTGCAACTGTGCTATATGCATTGTGATGTTACAAGTGGTGCATGCACCTTTTTTGATACGTTTTGGTGCGTTAGGCAGCTCAGGTGCATTTACAGCTGGATTCACATTGTTGCAGAACGTTATCTATTTAGATAACGACAATGAAGTGAGTATAGTCTCAAATAACAAAAAATAAGAGAGAATTAGAGTACCATTATCCAAGTCAATAGAGGTATTAGAATTAATGGGACAGTTGCTAATGCTGTACCATAAGTGTCTATACCTACAAGAAATATGTGGACTGTCTCGGTACTAGATATTGGGTCAAAAAAATCATACAATATAGAAAAAAATACAAATTTAGTTTAATAAAGAAAAATCTAAAATATGTACATCAGTACAGTCAAATACAATTAAAATCAGATCAACTGCACCACAACAAAACAAATAAGGACAAATTTTATCGGGTTTCCCCGCAAGATTTGTGTTGAAAGGAGGTGTGGAGCAATTCCTCTACCGGTTTCGCAGTTTACCGCTTCTTCAGGAGGGTGGTCAATACAGGCGGAGGCAGTAGATCATGGGACCCAAAAATTCCTCCTGCGGGGGATTGTGCAGGACAGGCTCAAATAATAAAATGATCTGATTGATCAGTTGATCTGATTTTAATTGTATTTGACTGTACTGATGTACATATTTTATATTTTTCTTTATTAAACTAAATTTGTATTTTTTTCTATATTGTATGATTTTCTTGACCCAATATCTAGTACCGAGACAGTCCACATATTTCTTGTAGGTATAGACACTTATGGTACAGCATTCGCAACTGTCCCATTAATTCTATTTAGATAACGAGTAAAATATTTTTTTTTTCATAAGTTACATTTGTGTTTTAAGGCCTTTTTCACACAAACATACTATATTGTACGTCCGTGTGAGGGCCGTGTTTGCCCGGACAGGTGTTCTGTTATCTGTGTACAGGCAGTCTTTCATGTCATTTGGGTGTGGGTTCCGGGCTGTGAACCTGCACCGACACGGCTGTCATATTGGGAGCAGTGGCTGTGTCCATGCAGTAACTACATCACAACTGAAATGAATGGGACTGGCTGCACAGGGATGCACAGAACACCTGTGTGGTCAAACAGGACTTGCCTGTGAACCAGCTAAATTTTAGAGTTTTTACCATTGTCTAATTTACCTTAAATAATGGTGCCATTATGCAATGCATGATTATGCCTACATCATCCTTATGTATACACATGGAATATACAGTGCATAAATAGTTGTCATATGTCTTAGCATCTAGATGTGACTAGTCACCTCAGTGACATTTGGAAGGTTAATTGAGTCTTCCCATTTCTTTTTCTCTCGTTTTTTGGCTGTGATGTACAATGTTCCTACCAGCTGCTGCTGCTGAATAAATGGCCAATTTTTGTCCCTGGTACACAAATTTTTAACAAATAACAAAGCTGGGAATGCATTAGGCAACACTCATAATATATAACCCACAGCTTTCTCCTTTATGATTTAATGATATTCCGGGATATTTGTAAATGTGAAGATTGTCCCTGCCATATGCAAGCACTTCATTTTAATTTGCCGGTGTCAGTAATTCAGGAGGATAAAGAAACATTTTGTATTGCATGCAAACAGTTCCTCAGGTGCTCGCGATAAAACTTAATAGCCTCCATCTTTACTTGTAGTCATTTTAAGCTGTTTTATCAGAGCAGGCAATATTTTTTAATTTAAAAGAATTGAGCGGTAAAGGCAACTTTCCATTTGCCATATATATTGAGAGAGCTGATTTTGTCATTTCTGAGCTGATAAATCTTACTCCATGGATGCGCAGTCATCTGACAGGGCTGCAGAATAACATTTTGCAGTAAATTGGATGGGTATAGGCATATGTTGGAGATTGGTATTAACAATGATTGCAGAGAGGATGAGGCTATTATCCTTTACATCTGATAAACCCACATAATGTCAGATAGACGTTCCCGAGATCTGGCATTGTACGCTCTGTTTGTCTTTGATATGCTTCCCATATCCTTGTAAACAAGCCGGGTGTATTTTAATCCGGCCAAGAATGTATTTGTGGCATTGCGCAATTATTATAGCTAAATTCACTGTCATAATATGGAATTGGGATGCATTGAATAATTACTGAATGCTGATATTTGCCCACACAATACAGTGTTTTTCAATCAGGTGAAGCACATACTATACAATTATATATATATGTATATATAGATATATAATATGTGTGTACACCCCTCACATTTTTGTTAATATTTATTATATCTTTTCATGTGACAACACTGAAGAAATGACACTTTGCTACAATGTAAAGTAGTGAGTGTCCAGCTTGTATAAAAGTGTACATGTGCTGTCCCCTCAAAATAACTCAACACACAGCCATTAATGTCTACACCGCTGGCAACAAATGCGAGTACACACCTAAGTGAAAATGTCCAAATTGGGCTCAATTAGCCATTTTCCCTCCCCGGTGTCATGTGACTCGTTAGTGTTACACGGTCTCAAGTGTGAATGGGAAGCAGGTGTGTTAAATTTGGTGTTATCGCTCTCACTCTCTAATACTGGTCACTGGAAATTCAACATGGCACCTCACGGCAAAGAACTCTCTGAGGATCTGAAAAAAAGAATTGTTGCTCTACATAAAGATGGCCTAGGCTTAAAGAAGATGGCCAAGAGCCTGAAACTGAGCTGCAGCACAGTGGCCAAGATCATACAGTGGTTTAACAGGACAGGTTCCACTTGGAACAGGCCTCACCATGGTCGACCAAAGAAGTTGAGTGCACATGCTCAGCGTCATATCCAGAGGTTGTCTTTGGGAAATAGATGTATGAGTGCTGCCAGCATTGTTGCAGAGGTTGAAGGGGGTGGGGGTCAGCCTGTCAGTGCTCAGACCATACGCCACACACTGCATCAAATTGGTCTGCATGGCTGTCATCCCAGAACGAAGCCTCTTCTAAAGATGATGCACAAGAAAGCTCACTAACTGTTTGCTAAAGAAAAGCAGACTAAGGACATGGTTACTGGAACCATGTCCTGTGGTCTGATGAGACCAAGATAACTTTATTTGGTTCAGATGGTGTCAAGTGTTTGTGGTGGCAACCAGGTGAGGAGTACAAAGACAAGTGTGTGTTACCTACAGTCAAGCATGGTGGTGGGAGTGTCATGGTCTGGGGCTGCATGAGTGCTGCCGGCACTGGGGAGCTACAGTTCATAGAGGGAACCATGAATGCCAACATGTACTGTGACATACTGAAGCAGAGCATGACCCCCCCTCCTCTTCGGAGACTGGGCCGCAGGGCAGTATTTCAACATAACGACCCCAAACACACCTCCAAGATGACCACTGCCTTGCTAAAGAAGCTGAGGGTAAAGCTGATGGACTGGCCAAGCATGTCTCCAGACCTAAACCCTATTGAGCATCTGTGGGGCATCCTCAAATGGAAGGTGGAGGAGCGCAAGGTCTCTAACATCCACCAGCTCCGTGATGTCGTCATGGAGGAGTGGAAGAGGACTCCAGTGGCAACCTGTGAAGCTCTGGTGAACTCCATGCCCAAGTGGGTTAAGGCAGTGCTGGAAAATAATGGTGGCCACACAAAATATTGACACTTTGGGCCCAATTTGGACATTTTCACTTAGGGGTGTACTCACTTTTGTTGCCAGCGGTTTAGACATTATTGGCTGTGTGTTGAGTTATTTTGAGGGGGCAGCAAATTGACACTGTTATATAAGCTGTACACTCACTACTTTACATTGTAGCAAAGTGTAATTTCTTCAGTGTTGTCACATGAAAAGATATAATAAAATATTTACAAAAATGTGAAGGGGTGTACTCACTTTTGTTAGATACTGTATGATTGGCACAGGCAGATTTTGTGAAAGTGTCTCTGATGCATTCTAAAAGTGGTAAAGCATAGGACAAATTCATATACCTGTCTTGAACTTGTACTTGAATTTGGCTCATGCTGAGCCACCTTTATAACGCATGTGCCTGACTATGCAATGGAGCAAGCTGTATGAATCACAAGCATGGATGAACCAAATAACACATTTTTTAAAAGAAAATCCGATTCCCATATTTCTACTGTGAGTTTAGCTATTTGCCTAGAGTTCTTGAATAGTATTTAAATACAATTAAACTGAACCTGTCAGGTCAACTTGCATGTATATTCTAACATGACTGGCCAGTCCATTCCTGTCTTCCATTTAGTTCATTTTGCCTGGGGATCTTGTATTCTAGTCAATAATAAAGCAATACCTTTCTTGGTATTGAACACCTTTCCCTGGCATATAGCTATTAAATGGCGTACAATGACATAGCTTCTACTGACTGCTGAGATTCCAGTATCTGCAGGTTAAATAACAAGTATGATACAACAAACAGGTCCATCAATGGTTCAATCATAAGGTTTATTCAGTAAATAGAAGGCACATCCAAAGTGCTTATTTGAATAACATGCTATAACAGGCATGGCTTGGTGCCAGGAGGAGGCAAGCTTGATCATGACTTAGAAAGAATTCAAGGCACTCTGGGCCTAGGATGTAAAGACCTCTCCAGGCACAGAGAAAGTAACGTCAGTTTTTTCACCCCTCATTTTGGGATTAAGGTTTTATATAAATACATAAAAGCTGATCATTTTAAGCGCCCCTGCTAGTGTTCAATGGTTTGTCTCATCTCTGTAACTGAAACATTCTGCTGGAGAGCTTGTCCTGTTAAAAAACTACAGATTTACTGGCTGGATCACCAAATGAAAATGGACGTAAGAACGCCTAAAAAAAATAAAATTAATATAGAAATCACATCTACGTCTATTGACGTCTACGTCTATTGACGTTGTCCCAGGCACGAGCTGCCTGCGCGCCCCCTGAAGAGCGCGTGCGGCGCGCTCTGTGATCAGCGAGTCTGTGAGACTCGCTGGATCACAGATCCGAGTAAGGGGTCGATCCCGACCCCTTACCACGTGATCAGCTGTCAGCCAATGACAGCTGATCATGTGATACTAACAGAGCCGGTAATCGGCTTTTTTTTCCTCCTCGCGCTGACAGCGTGAGGAGAAAAAAAAAAAGCCGATCACCGGCGGCAGTGAGAGGGACATCAGTCCCTCTCACTGCAATGTGCCCAGCGATGTGCCCTATATATTGTGCCCACCTTTGCCCCATTAAAGTGCCCCTACCAGTGCCCACAGTGCCATCTCTCAGTGCCCACAGTGCCATCTCTCAGTGCCCACAGTGCCATCTCTCAGTGCCCACTGTGCCAGTGCTGCACATCAGTGTCACCTGCCAGTGCTCATCTGTGTCACCTACAAATGCTCATCTGTGTCACCTACCAGTGCCCATCGGTGCCACCTATCAGTGCCCATCAGTGCCACCCATCAGTGCCCATCGGTGCCACCCATCCGTGCCCATCAGTGCCATCTTTGCTATCCCCATCAGTACCGACTTATCTGTCCCCACCAGTGCAGCCTATTAGTGCCCACCAGTGCAGCCTATCAGTGCCCACCTGTGCCGCCTCATCAGCACATATCAATTAAGCAGAAAAATTACCTGTTTGCAAAATTTTATAACAAACTATTAAACATGATTTTATTTTTTATTTTTTAATTTTCCATCTCTTTTTGTTTGTTTAGCAAAAAATAAAAACCCCAGCTGTGATTAAATACCACCAAAAGAAAGCTATATTTGTGGGAAAAAAATGATAAAAATTTAATTTGGGTACAGTGTTGTATGACCGCGCAATTGTCATTCAAAGTGCGTCAGCGCCAAAAGCTGAAAATTGGTCTGGTCACGAGGGGGGTTTAAGTGCAAAGTAATCAGGTGGTTAAGAATTGGTAAGCTGCAATATAATAAATGATTGCTTTTGGGTTTATTACCACTTTAATATTACCCTTTTAAAATTCACTAAAACCCTTCATAAATGAAGAAGAATGACCGTGCCTATTTTTTTTAGCCTCCTGTAAATGATTTGCCTAAACCTACAGGTGCTCTTTAACCACTTGCTGCCCGCCATATAACAAAATGACGTTGGCAAAGTGGTTGCGATATCCTGACCGGACGTCATATCAGGATATCAAGAGGCTGCACGCCCCAGAGACTCTTTACCACGTGACTAGCCAGGTTCAATCACGGCTGATCAGGATGTAAACAGGTAGAGCAGTTGATCGGCTTTTCCTCACTCGCGTCTGACAGATGCGAGTAGAGGAGAGCCGATCAGCTGCTCTCCTGACGGGGGGGGGGGTCTGTGCTGATTGTTTATCAGTTCAGTCCCCCCTCGGATGCCCGCCCAGGACCACCAGGATGCTGTTAGGACCACCAGGGATGGCCATCACACTGGACCACCAGGTATGCCAACCTAGACCACCAGGGAAATGCCAATCAGTGCCCAGGCAGCTGCCAATCGGTGCCAAAGAAAAATGCCTGCCAGTGCCACCAGTGATGCCTATCAGTTAAATCTATCAATGCCCATCAGTGCCGCCTATCAGTGCCCAGCAGTGCCGTCTATCAGTGCCACCCATAAGTACCCATCAGTGCCACCTATGAATGCCCATCAGTGCTGCCTATCAATGCCCATCAGTGCCGCCTCATCAGTGCCACCTCATCGGTGCCGCCTTATCAGTGCAGCTTATCAGTGAAGGAGAAATTTTACTTATTTGCTAAATTTTATAACAAAAACAAAGAAAATTTTTATTTTATTTTTTTTCAAACTTTCGGTCTTTTTTTATTAGTTTAGCAAAAAATAAAAACCACAGAGGTGATCAAATACCACTAAAAGAAAGCTCTATTTGTGAGAACAAAATGATAACATTTTAGTTTGGGTACAGTGTAGTATGACCGCGCAATTGTCATTTAAAAAGTGTCAGCACTGAAAGCTGAAAATTGGCCTGGGCAGGAAGGTGCGAAAGTGCCCTGTATTGAAGTGGTTAAATTAAAGCAGCCATAACTCTTCGCCAGTATGGTGATATTCCATTTATTCAGCATCAATCTTCTGCTAATGGTTAGATCAGAACATCTGCTGTAAAAGTTGGGGTGTCCTTACAACCACCTTTACACAGGACATTAGTAGAAAACGTGTTCACTAATAACCGCTTGGATCATGATTGCCAGTCTCTTTAGAACATAGCAGCGATCGGCCTTAACTCTTCTATGTGTTAAAACATCATCATCATTATCTTACTATTCCAGTATGTTTGTTGGTTGGCAGAGCAATTTGCGCAATTGCCATGTACAATTTACAGTGATGTATTTTCTTCCTCGTCTTAATTATCTTTTTAGGATCTGTTCGGAATTGCTAAATTATTAGATTCAGCGTATGCAATAGTGGATGTTTTTCGTGTCCTGAGCCCAATTAATTTGTACATCTCTGGAACAGCTGGTGGCATTTAGACTCTAAATAGTGCTTATTCTCCTGAGTGCACACCATTACAGTCAGGTGTTGGAAACATCGCATGAGCTATTTAATGGAAAGGCAGCCCCATAAATGTGAAAAATCATCTTTATTTGCCACAGAATCATTGCAACGCGTGTTTACATCACATCTATAATTATATTGCATTAGTTGAATTAAAAACTGTTTACACTAGAAAATTTCAAGAACAACCCTGCGCCTGTTAATATATATTAGAGATCACAGGGAGAAGACCGTTTATTTCAATTGTTTCAGTCTAGAATGGAAAGCAGAAATACGGGAGGTGTAGCAATTCAGTAAATATATTTACTTTGATGGTGTGTGGCCTAGCCGTGCCATATGTTTGTAGTTCAGGATGTGCAGGAAATATGTTAATATTTAAAGGAGACTATTATTGAAATAATGAAAATCTATAAAATCTATACATAGCACAAATATTTTTATTGTATTGGCCAGCCCATTTTGATAAAGAAAAACCTTTCCCTAGCGTATTCACTACATGATGCTGTCTACCTGGCTCCCATACACAGAGCTACCTCTTTGTTCCTATGCAAAACTAAATTATTTCAGAGTTCCTTGAAACGGTAAGAAAAAAAGCTATGCACAGACTGATATTTTGGTTTTTGGCCACAGGAGCCTAGCTCAGTTGATGCAGGAATTTCAACTGGTGGATAAAAATATCAGCACCCTAACCCCTGACCACTAAGATATGCTTAAAGCGGAGCAGTGTGTGTCTGCGGATATGGGCGGGTTCAGTGCGGCTATCTCGTCATTTCGTTTTAGCTGCACTGGCTCCTGGGAGCTTGTGTCATTGTTCCCAGGAGTCAGTGCGGTGGCCTGGCGCGTGTGACTTCAATCTCCGTTGCCATCACAACGGGACGGGACTTCCGACGACGCCACCCGTTGTGATGGCAACCTAAGCTATTGACGGTGCTCCGATTTAATGTTACTGCGCATACGCGAGATCGGGGATACAACGGCCGCTGCATGCTGGAAGATCAGCATCACAGTAACCCGGAAGAGAATGCCTGTGGGCTTCACATGCCCATAGGCGAGATGAAAACTGTCTATCTTTGGATTTAAAAGTATATTTTTAATGAGAAAAACGGACATCCTAAAGACTGAAAAACAGAACAAGTGAGTTAAAAATTGTATTCACAAATTCTTTGTCATTGTCCCAAAAAAAAAAAAAAAACGTTGTAGGCAGTGGAACCCCCGCTTTAAGGCCCCTTTCACATGGATGATCCGTTCTGGTCCGCCTGTCAGTTTTTTTAGGCGGACCTGAACGGACACTCCATAGAGGTCTATGGAGGGACGGATGTCAGTGGTGACATGTCCGCTGACATCTGACCTGCTCCGATCCGAAAAAGTGTGACAGAGGAAAAACCTATTTTTCCATCCGTCATCAGATCGGGTGACGACGGACTCTACGGTCCGTCTTCATCCAATCCCCCATAGGGGAGAGCGGCGCTCTGACAGGTCGGTCCCTGCACAGTGTGCAGAGACCGACCTGTCATCTGCCTGCTCAGCGGGGATCGACGGAGCGAGCAGAGAGGGCTCCGTACACGGACACGTCCATGTGAAGGAGCCCTAAAGTGGTTTTAAACATTACTTATACCCAGTGAAGTGACTAGCATCAGGCGATGCACAGAGAAGAAACAAATCCTCCTAGATATATTGTACCTGTTTATCTGTAGCACTCTCTCTCTCCTATAGCAGTCTTTTTCAACCAGAGTGCCTAGGCACCCTGGGGTGCCTTGAGGTTTCTTCAGGGGGTGCCTTGGTAAAATGCCTATAAATTGCCCAATCTTTAAGTCCGTCAGACTTGACAAATAAAGATCTGGATAAACATGCTTTTGGTTGCGTCAGAGCTGCAAGCCAACAGGAATTTAAAAGCAGCTTGATGCAGCTAAGGGTCTACGTCAAGAGACGTTGAGCTTGTGTTTATGGGCAAATGCACCTATTTCTCCTCCAGCATTTGACATCAGTTTTGGATGCTTATGAGATCCTTGACAGTTATTGACAGATTATTTTAACCTGCATGTGTCCTCCTAAGCTGCATCAACCTGCTTCAGTTCTAGTTCACACCAGATGCGGTTCCGTGTGCTTTTTTTCTGCACTAAAAATGCATGCAGTGTTTTCTATGTACTCTAATGGCTCTAGTTCACAGCAGTGCAGTCAGTTTCCGGTGCAGAAAAAAAAAGTAGAGCGTGCTGCATTTTTTTTTGCATAGAACTGTACTGGAACCTAGCAAATTGTATCAAAAACGCACTGGAACTGCGTGTGGTGTGAACTGTAAGCAAAAACTGATCCAGAACGTTTCCGGAGTGCATTTTTGTGGTGTGAACTGGCCCTAAAAATGCATGCACAGTGTTTTCCATGTATTCCAATGGCTCTAGTTCACCCCAGTGCAGTCAGTTCCATTCAGTTTCTGGTGCAGAAACTGACCTAAAACTGACTGCATTGGTGTGAACTAGAGCCATTGGAATACATGGAAAACACTGTGCATGCATTTTTAGTGCATAAAAAAAGCACACAGAACTGCATCTGGTGTGAACTGGCCCTTAGGCCCCTTTCACACTGAGGCGTTTTTCAGGTGGTACAGCGCTAAAAATAGCGCCTGTATACCGCCTGAAAAAAAAACGGCCCCATTAACTCCAGTGTGAAAGCCGGCGGGCTTTCACACTGGAGCGGTGCGCTAGCAGGACGGTAAAAAAAGTCCTGCTAGCAGCATCTTTGGAGTGGTATAGGAGCGGTGTATTCACCGCTCCTATACCGCTCCTTCCCATTGATTTGAATGGGACACCGCGGTAATACCGCCGCAAAGCGCCGCTACGGCGGTGCTCTGCGGGGGGTCTTTAACCCTTTTTCGGCCGCTCGCGGGTGTAAAACCGCACCGCGAGCGCCCGAATACCGTGGCTAAAACAACGGTAAAGCAGAGCTAAATATAGCGCTGCTTTACCATCACCGCGGCTCCCCCCCCCAGTGTGAAAGGGGCCTAAGGCTGGATTCACACCTATGCATTTTTAGTGCTTTTTGCATTTTGCAAATTTTCACCACAGTCCATTTACCAAGGTTTCCTATGGAACACATTCTGTAGTGCAAATCTGCAAAATTCAAAAAGCACTAAAAAATGCATAGGTGTGAATCCAGCCTTAAGCTGTTTTTGCATCCTTATTGATTTGTATGGGAGAAGAAGCAGTTCTGATGGGAAAAAAGAGCCTGTGAACACAGGCCCTTAGGAGGTCAAAAGAATCAATGCAAGGATTCAAAAGTATACCACGCCTATCTCAGATGCAAGTTATATGCACCTGACAGCATACAGCATTTGCCCATCCACACAAACCCTAGTGCAAGTTTCTCATGCGTGTGCCCCTTTGCACAGTGTGCAGAAAACAACAGTTTGCCTTACAGGCATCAGACTTGCAAACTCCTACTAAAATTGCCAAGTGCTTCACTCTGGGCTGAGATATTTCAGCAAAATATAAATACTTAAAGCGGAAGTAAAGGCAAAACCTAACTCTAAACCTACTCCCATCGCCATTTTAAGCCTAATCTATCTAAACAAAAGATCGCTATACTTATCTATTCTGCAGCTGCTCCGTCCAATCTCCATTAGCGCCCTCTGTGTGCAGGAGAAAACCAACGTCTGGGAAGTGACGTCACCTATAGACTTACTATGGAGCTTCTGTTGTCGACTGCCTCTCCTACACACTGAATCCACTGCTGACAGCTCAGCCTGGGACCGGACTGGAGCAGCTGTAGAATAGGAAAGTATAGCGATCTTTTCTATACAGCGTTAGATAGATTAGGCTTAGAATGGGGGTGGGAGTAGATTTAGAGTTAGTTAGGTTTTGCCTTTACTTCACTGTCCCTTGCCATTTATTATGCTACTCCATCTAACAATTTCTCTACATATAGGCTGGAGAAAGCTCTTTTCTGCTCCCTCTCTCATGCCAACACTCTCCAACAATTCCCAGATAGCAGCTATGAAAGCTTAACATAAAATCTACTTTGCCTTCAGAAGTCCAATGGCCATAGCTGGAAAGTGAAGTCTGTCCATATACAATTACATCACTACTCTTCACCAGATTAGTTGATATTTTTTTTAAAGCACTGTCAATAGGATCCAAAAAATAGTGTCATGCTTCTATGGCCTCATGCACACTGCAGCTTTAAAACGCCTTACATGCGTTTAACTTTTTTTTTTTCTGCCCCTCTATGTTAGCCTATGTGCACACATAGGCATTTAAAGGTCTTTAGAGGCAGAAAAAAAAATCATTTGCACTTTCAGGAAAGGTGCTTTTTGGCAGAAAAAATTGCAAACACACCTAAAGGCACTCAAGCACTAGGAGCATTTATTAATTTCAATGACCAGAACAAATTAATATTCTACCCAATGAAATGAATGGACACCCAGGATAAAAGCGTTTAGAAGAGCCAGGCAAATGCCCAGTGATGCATGAGGCCTAAAAGTAAAATCCTACACAGCATTTTCACAACTGCTACCTTAGGCTTGCTAGAGAGCTTTGACATGGAAAAATGTGCAACAAGGAGCTTACAACTGCATTCATTTACATGAACTGCTAGGCTGAGTGCACACGCACAAATGTGGCTACAATATCTTTTGCTTGTGATCACCCAGCTAGTAATTGCTAGGGATTGCTACACATGGGCAACAATTAAGTGTAGCATCTAATAACAATTAATCGCTTTTAGTAGCTCAATGCTTCAAATATGGGCGATTGATTTCATTTCTAGATTACTTTACACAATTTTGCCATGTATAGCAATCACTAGTGATTAGTGATCACAGGTGATGATCACTATAGCAAACATTATCAGCCCAGCCTTAAAGGGGTTGTAAAGGTTTGCGTTTTTTTCACCTTAATGCATCCTATGCATTAAGGTGAAGAAAAACACCTGTCAGTGACTGTCCTCCCAGCCCCCCCCCCCCCCTGTTTTACTTACCTGAACCCTCAAACTTTTCCAACAGGGACGCGCTGTCTCTCTGCCCGGGTTCTCGGCTCTTGATTGGATAGATTGATAGCAGCGCACCCATTGGCTCCCGCCGCTGTCAATCAAATCTAATGACGCGGGCGCTGGGGGGCGGTGCCGAGTCCTGCATTCGGCCTCTATGGATGCCAAATGCTGGACTCGGGAGCGCGCCCACAAGGTAACCCCTCAGGAGAGCACTTTTTCCAGGGGGTTATCAGATGTGGGGAGGGACCCCAGAAGACCAGGACCGGGGCCACTCTGTGCAAAACGAGCTGCACAGTGGAGGTAAGTATGACATGTTTGTTATTTTTTATTTTTTTTTTAATACCGAACCTTTAGTGTTAATTTAAGCCTCGTACACATGATCAGACTTTCGGCAGACAGACTTTTGTTCCAAGGGCGTGTGCCAGGAACTTGTCTTGCATACAAACTGTACACAATTGTCGGCCAACAAACACGAATGTAGTGACGTACTACGAGGAATTTCAGCTCCTAAGGCGCCACCCTTTGGGCACCTTCTGCTAATGTCCTGTTTAGTGAGCATTGATTCTGAGCATGCGTGTTTGTACTTTCAACTTTTGTGTGACGGACTTGTGTACAGACAATAGGAAAAACAGACTGTTGTCCACCGAAAATGTACTAGCCTGCCATCCAACATTTGTTGGGGGAAAGTTGGATAACAATTGTCTGATGGAGTGTACTAACAGTCTGTCATTACACAATTCCCTTCTGAAAATCCGATTGTGTGTACGAGGCTTTAGATGGGATAGCTTCAGGACTAGCAAGGGTCATTTTAAAATAGCATCACACCTTATCGCTACATGATAATAGTTGTAAGGTTTTTCCAAATAAAAATCAGAGAGGGTAAAAAGACAAGAGAAGAAGACAGGGAGAGTCCTTTATAGTGTACTATATTGGAAGTGTTCTTATGTTTTTAAAAAGTTGAGTTGAGAAAAATGTCTTTCTTTACTTTTATCTGTAGAGGTCGCCAGAACCTAGCTGGGTCTCTGCTATCTCTTATAGGCTTGTGGAGAATATATGTCTCCACACAGAACTTTATAGCTTATGGTTTTGGTTGCACTCTGCCCAGGGAGATCCAGAACCTTTTTTATTTTCAAAATGATGGTACTAGTTATAAACTTGAAGTGGGTCACAGTTGTGGTGACGTAGTATTCCATTGTAGTAGGTAAAGATTAGATGTCAGGTCAGATATTCATCAAAAGAGCCTTATTGAAGCTAAAACTGATTTACAGCACCAGCAATGAATTTCATTGCAAACTTGTGGCCACTAACTTAGGCAAGATGCATGACAACTCTTGGCATCGCATGAAAGATGTGTAGCTGTGCCATTCAGAGAATGTGAATTTACAAGGTCCTCATCCTGCACATGTGCTCCACAAACCCAGACCCATTTGTCACTATGGGGAGAGCCCTACTCTGCAGGACTGCTGGACTGCATATGGACTCCCCATAGGAATAAATAGGGCCGTGGCACTCACATGCAGGATGAAGAGGACCTGCACAGAGACACTAAAGCATGCCTTAAAAGACAAGTACAGATGTCCTCTAATCTAAACCATTTTTTTTTTTTTTTTTAATTTGGATAGAGTGTGAAAGTGTTAAAACCAGGGTTTTATTGCTGTATCTGTCCCCGCTGGGGAGATTTACCCTATTTGTCCTGGTGACCATTGTCAATTACAATCGTAAATAAGGTTTAAAAGCTTTATCGTGAACAGCAACGTACGATTTTTGAAAACATGCTGTCATTTCTCTGAAGACAAAAGTTATTAGCAATGGAGAAATGTGAGAAACCGTCGGACAAAGAGTCTTGGATTTATTAAATCCTCTGCTAAGAGAACTGTTACAGCGTTCAAATAAACAATTACGTAAGCTGTAGATAGAAACCCAAAAGAGGACACATTTTAATGGCAGTAACAAAATACAAGTCATTCTTTATCAAGCTGTTCTCTATAATGGATAGACAAATCTATGTATGATGAGCATTACAAGTTTTGTGTGTATACACTATGAGAAATATAGTATTCCAACCAACACTATATGACTGCTGCACAATGTCCATTTAGGACAGAAATCTAAAAGAGGACTTGACTTGTTAATCTATTAATGATAAGCATTACAGTTGATATACACAAAGAGAAATCTGGTATTCCAGCCAACACTACTGTATCAATGTCCCATTGTGTATTAGAATTGAATCAGGTCTTTATTGCTGTCTGTGTCCCCACAAGGTAGATTAACCCTCTCTACTTGTTCTCATGTTGCCATTGGGAATGAAAGGGAAATCTTCTGATGGGGGACTTATTCTGGTGACAACTGTCTAAGAAAGGATTTCCCTTCACTCTGAATTCCTTTCATTTTCTGTGATGTGTCTGGGAAAAGAAGTTAAGGGAACTCTTCCTAATAGAACACGGACAGCAAGAAAATAAAAATCTGACAGGAGTTTAAACCATTTCTTACTCTATCCAAAACTACAACAGAAGCTGCACACAGGGGGCAGACATTACTCAGCACTTTGGAGGTAGGCCCTTCTTACTTACCCTTAGGTGCCTGTGTATTATGTTGTTATGGTAGGGTGACCAGACATCCCCGGTTTCCGGGGACAGTCCCCGGATTGAGGATACTGTCCCTGGACCAAGTCTGTCCCCGGTTTTGTCCTCGGATTGTATTTGAACAGGGGCTGGGGCAATTTCAAAGACAGTTAGTGCAGAATTAAAAAAAAAAATAATTCTGAATTACACACCCCTGCTCCATCGCTCCTATTAGCTTAGGGGGTGTATTTCTTTCCATTATCTGTGGCCCTTTCTGATGACCATGTGCTGGTCGGAGCAGAGGGAATATTTCTTCAGTTTCGGACACTTTTTATATCCTTGCCTTCCCTGGTAGAGTGATCTTCCTCCGCTCCTCACCCAGTAGTACCCGGGGCCCGAAGAGTAAGACTTAACAGGCTTTGAGGCGGGCGGCGATCGGCGATGGGCAGAGAGTAGCTGATTGCCGCCATTGCTAGTAAAAAAAAAAATATGTCCCCGGATTTCATTTTAAAAATCTGGTTACCTTATGTTATGGTGGCATTCACTTTATGTGCTTTCCAGATGGCTTCCTTAAACTTTTGTACCACAGTGGTAGTGGATGGTTATTATGCCTGGCGTGAACATTCAGCACTCGGGTCTTAATATGCACCCTGTTTCTGAACATGGGAGATACCTGGCTCTTCTCGCCCTGGTGTCTTTAATTGCTTGATTGGCGAGACCCGACTTTACCCTTTTGGGTCACGCCCAGCGCAGAGAGAGTCTATTGGAAGGTCTGCTGGAGAAATAATGCATCTAGGATTGAGGGAGAGGGGAGAGTTAGAATTTATAATAGGGCAGATAAGTCTGACACTAATGGAGCTGGAATTAGGGAAAATAGGGGGAAGGCTGTGGCAGATGACGAGGAGACCCACATGTTACAGACAAACATTGGGGATTACAGTACTATTTGTACAGGAAAGATGGTACATAAATTGCAAAATGCAACAATGGATTAAAGTGTTTGTTCACCATAGCCAGAAGTCTGCCAAGCAAAATAGTAGAGTTGGAAGCTTTGGTGCATGAAGAACACTATGATCTATTGGTATTGCTGACTTTTGGTTTTATTAATGAGGAGATACAGCTAAAAAGAGCTGCAAGGGCTGAGACAATGGTTATGATGGGTGAAAGGGCACATTTTTAAACTTATTACAACACAATTTTATATGTAATATATAGAAGCCTTAACTAGAAATAATGCTCTTCTAGACCTGCTATCATGTAAAAACAAGATGAGTTTATCATAAATGTTGATATAAAAGATAAACTGGGCAGTAGTTTTTAAGCAGTTCCAGAAACCTTTTTTTGGGGGGGGGGGGGGGGTTAAATGGTTTGTCTTAACCCTCTAACTTCCACTTTTTATGCACAGCTTGGTCTGGTAAAGGGAGTTAAAGTGGAAGTAAACCCTCATATCGTTTTCAGCCAAAGAAGCTGCCATCTTTGCCTCTGTTTAATCTTCAACTGCCACGGTGCTGCACATGTGATCCGTTATGACACCAGCCATTGGATGGTTTGACTGTTTGGTTGAGAGCGCAACCAATGTGCAGTTAGCATTCCCGGCATGCCTTTTTTTTTTTTAAACTGTTAAATCGATGGGTTTACTTCCGCTTTAAAGTGATATCTAAATCATGTTTCTTTTTTAAAATAACAAACATGTTATACTTACCTGCTCTGTGCAATAAATTTGCACAGAGCAGACCAGATCCTCCTCTTCTCAGGTTCAAGCTGGCGCTCCTGGCCCCTCCCTCCTGTCAAGTGCCCCCACAGCAAGCAGCTTGCTATGAGGATACCTGAGCTGAGCCGCTGTTCTGTGTGTCCATTCATAAATCACCTGGACCTGATGGCTTGTACCCACATGTCCTACAAAGGCTTGGGCTCTGTTATTTCAAAGCCATTTGTTTTAATGACTGACTTTGCACCAATGGATTGGTGCAAGGCCAATCTGAAGCCTATGTTTAAAAAGGGATCAAAATCTTTACCAAGTAACTACAGACTAGTAAGTTTAAAGGGGTTGTATTTCTGACACTGAGAGATGACCAATGCGTAAATGAATCTGTAAGCTCAGAAAAATGAGTTTATAAATGGATAGAAAATTGGCTTAGACCATATCCAGAGAGTAGTGATTAATAATTCATACACTGAATTAGTGGTATGCTCCAAGGTTTAATGTTGGGACACTTACTTTTTAACCTGTTAAAACATTTGATAGAATTTGGGTTTAAAAGTACAATTTCAGTGTTTTCAGATGACACCAAGCTATGCAGTGTAATAAAGTCTTTACAAGATGTCTCCAACTTGCAAGCCGACCTCAATGCTCTGTTTGATTGGGTATATACAGTATGTGGTAAAAGAGGTTTAATGTTGATAAACGTAAAGTTATGCACTTGGGGGATAAAAACATGTATGAGTCATACATTCTAGGGTGAGTACGGGGTGGGGCTGTCAGTGACTGAGAAGGATCTGTATGATCTGGTAGATAACAAACATAATAGAATGCAATGCCAAACTGCAGTTTCCAAAGCTAGTAAAATATTTTTTTTGTATTAAACTAGCTGTTACCCTAAAAAAAAAAACAAAAAAAAATGAGATCCTGTTTCCTTATATCAGGTTAACCACTTTCAGACCGGACCAATTTGCAGCCAAAGGACCAGGCCCCTTTTTGCGATTGGGCACTGCGTCGCTTTAACTGACAATTTCGCGGTCGTGCGACGTGGCTCCCAAACAAAATTGACGTCCTTTTTTTCCCACAAATAGAGCTTTCTTTTGGTGGTATTTGATCGCCCCTGCGGTTTTTATTTTTTTGCGCTATAAACAAAAAAGAGCGACAATTTTGAAAAAAAACGCATTCTTTTTTCGTTTTTGCTATAATAAATATCCCCCAAAAATATATAAAAAAACATTTTTTTTCCTCAGTTTAGGCCGATACGTATTCTACATATTTTTGGTAAAAAAAATCGCAAGAAGCGATTATTGATTGGTTTGCGCAGAAGTTATAGCGTTTACAAGATAGGGATAGTTTTATAGCATTTTTATTAATAATTTTTTTTATTAGTAATGGCGGCGATCAGCGATTTTTATTGTGACTGCGACATTATGGCGGACACATCGGACATTTTTGACAGATTTTTGGGACCATTGTCATTTATACAGCAATCAATGCTATTTAAATGCATTGATTCCTGTATAAATGACACTGGCAGTGAAGGGGTTAACCACAAGGGGGCAGTGTAGGGGTTAAGTATGCCTAGGGGTGTGTTTCTTACTGTGGGGGGGCGTGGCTGTCAGCTAGTGAATGCTGATCTCTGCTCCAATCACAGGGAGCAGAGATCGGCGTCATTAGTTGCTAGGCAGAACGGGGAGATGCTGTTTATCTCGGTTTCTCCCCGTTCAGCCTTCCCGTGAGACGATCGCAGGTGTCCCCGCGGGGCCTGCGACCGGACTCACGGGGGTCCGACCGGTGCGGGAGCGCGCCGCTCCCGGCACGCTCCCGATGGCACGGACAGGCATTAAGGAGGGACTTATATATACACCCTCCTGCCTGTACGTGCCATTCTGCCGACGTATATCTGTGTGCGCCGGTCGGGAAGTGGTTAAACAGCACAGTGCTTGTGCTGTCTAACCTGCCCCTCTGGAAACTGTAAAGAACCTGTCTGATCCTGCCAGTTTCTGCCCTCCCCCTGTAAACTGACAACAGTTTATCACGGCTGCTGAGCCCTGACACCGTGGTCAGTTTACGTGCCTCTGTTATCCGCTGTCTTTCCTCTCTGATCTCCCCAGTCCTCTCCTCCCTCCCCTCCCTGCCTGTCAGCTCGGGCGTTTGTGTCTCTGTCTCTGTCTCCGCCCCCCCCCCCCCCTAAGCTGCTGTTAGTAAAAAAATACAATTTTAAAAAAATGCTGAAAGCCCCTCTCTTTTAAGCTGCCATCCTGCACTGTATAAGTGTTTGTTAGAAACAAAGCCTCTAAATGCCTTTTTGTGCTGTATCTTCAGACTGGTCACGTGACTCCCGGCCGCTCTGCTACTCCGATCCAGGACTGCAGTGGGAGGGGCCGAGCGGTTAGCTCGGCGGTCACGTGACTTCTGGCCGACGTCAGAGGGAGAGCTCAGCTCCTCCTGCTGTAGCCCTGGAGTATTAGAGCTGCCAAGAGTCACGTGACTGGTCTGAAGATACATCAGAAAAAGGTATTTAGAGGCATCGATTCAAACAAAGTCTTAGACCCCTTTCACACTGAGGCAGTTTTCAGGCGTTTTAGCGCCAAAAATAGTGCCTGTAAAGCGCCCGAAAACCTGCCTCTCAAGCCACCCCAGTGTGAAAGCCCGAGTGCTTTCTCACTGGGGCGGTGCGCTTGCAGGATGGGAAAAAAAGTCTTGCAAGCAGAATCTTTGGGGCGGTGTGGGAGCGCTGTATACACTGCTCCCACACCACCCTTGCCCATTGGAAGGAATGGGCGCCGCTTCCAATGTGCCTGAAAAGCGATTCGGAAGTACTGCATCACGGGCGCTTTTAACCCCTTCTTGGGAGTTAAAAGTGCCCCGCTACCATCGAAAAGAGGAACCAGAGCGCTACTTTAACATCGGTAAATTGCCACTAAAACGAGCAGCCCTTTACCGCTAATGCCGTCAGGCCCGGCACCTCCCCAGAGTGAAAGTACCGTTATACAGTGCAGGATGGCAGCTTAAAATAGGCGGGCTGGCAGCAAAGCATAATTTAGGGTTACAAACCCTTTAAGAGGTATAGACTTCAGGTATAATCTTGTCCTTCTACAAAGCATTGGTAAGACCTCATCTGGAATATGCAGTTTAATTTTGGCCACCGATTCACAAAAAAAAAGGATGCAGAGGAACTGGAGAGAGTGCAGAGAAGGGCAACTAAACTAATAGGAAGCATGAAGAACCACCTCAGCTTTAAAGAAAGGTTAGCTGAACTGATTTTATTTTCCCTTCACTGCCACCGGTGGCAGTACCAGCTTGTAAACTGACTCCTGGCTCCTATTGCACCTGGGAGACCGTTTTCACTTGTTTAGCAGACTGTCAGCTTTTTAGTGGAAGTGATTCAGGACAGCTGCAAAGCAGCCTGATCACTGCCACACACACAGTAACATGCCCACCAAAGCTATTCACTGTAAGGTCAATGCAAAGGTCAAGGGGGCACTCTGCATTCTGAAGAAAAGAGGTTTAAACTTCATATACGAACAGGTTTTAGTTTAAAAAAAAAAAAAAGAAAGAAAGCTGGATACATCCCTTAGGCTGCTTTCACACTGGGCGGTTTTCAGGCGGTACAGCGCTAAAAATAGCGCCTGTACACCGCCTGAAAAAAAAACGGCCCCATTCACTCCAGTGTGAAAGCCGGAGGGCTTTCACACTGGAGCGGTGCGCTAGCAGGACCGCAACAAAAGTCCTGCTAGCAGCATCTTTGGAGCGGTGAAGGAGCTGTATTTACCGCTCCTACCCATTGAAATCAATGGGAAACCGCGGGGATACCGCCGCAAACCGCCGCTGCAGTGGCGCTTTGCGGAGGTTTTTAACCCTTTTGCGGCCGCTAGCGGGGGTTAAAACCACCCCGCTAGCGGCCGCATACCGCGGGTAAAACGATGGTAAAGCAGCGCTAAATATAGCGCTGCTTTACCGTCGCCGCCCCGCACCGCCCCAGTGTGAAAGCAGCCTAAATGCATGTTGGAGTAAATTGGACCATGCTTTATAGTTTTTTATTTCTTCCTCTGGATCAACTAAGTATAGGGTTCTGTATATTGAGGTTTTCAAATTATTTATTTATTTATTTTATCGGTTGAACTTGATGGACTTGTCTTTTTTCATCCTGATTATATCTGCAGTTTAGGCATGAAAAAGAAACCAGCATCCTGTGTTGTCATATTCTACTAACGGTATGCAAAAGAGCAACATCATCATGTGTACATCAGTTGGTCTTAGGCGACATGCAGTTCAGTAGAGAGCAGGCAGATTTCTCAGCATCAGTCATTCTCATTGATGGAACTTGCATGATCTTAGAGTCCCTTATTCCAGACCATTTGTTTTAACAACAAAATCCTATAATAAAATGTGCATTTTTTGTATTTTGTCCATGTTATTTATCTGTAAAAGCCTCCCCTGTGCAGACATCCAAAGGCCCTGAGACTGCTGATGGGTGCCACCATCTTGGATGTGATGTCAGCAGCTCCAGCAGGTTTAGAGCTGACAATCAGGAGACGCACTATACTATAGTATTTTCCCTTCCCCCAGCAGCTACATAAAAGCTTTCAAAGACCTTGGCCAGTGAAGAGAGCAATTAGACAGTCCCAGGAGAGGAGAGGGCTACGACAAGCAAGGATGGAGGAATAGAGGAAACTGTCATAGGGAAGTATAGTTGATAAAATAAGTGAATGAAAATAATTTATGGAAAGGGGGAAAAAAAATTGCAAGTAAGCATTTAAAACTGTTGTATCCTATAAACAGAACTCTATAGTATACACTAGATGCTGTTGGATACAGTAGGGTGTTCTCCAGGCACTTTGATATTTTGTATTATCGCCATCTATGGTCTTCATGCTTCTACCTCCCTTTCAGTGAATTCTATGCAGTACAATTCCTTTTTATATTGCTTTACCAATTTATTGTTCCTTCATATTTCCATTTTTGCTGTTAAGTTTGAGAAAACCATATTATATGTTTGTGTTCCCACTCACACAGTATACCTAAAAAAAAAAAAAAAAGTATTATCTTTTAGGAGGGTGGTTTCTGAATGTTTAACCCTTTCTAGTGTTCAAATGTAGTTTGCAGCTGATAATGAAGAACTGTGAAAACAGTACAGACAGGGTTAATTCTGTTACACATCCACAGGCCCCTCCTAAACATTACATTTAATGATTGTTAAGCAAGTAAATAGCACTTAAAAAGATAACCAGCATTTTTTAAATATTTTTTCAAATGTATTCTATGTTAATGGGAACATGTACAGTGGGGGAAAACAAGTATTTGATCCCCTGCTGTTTTTTTACGTTTGCCCACTGACAAAGAAATGATCAGTCTATCATTTTAATGGTAGGTTTATTTTAAAGGTGAGAGACAGAATGACAACAAAAATATCCAGAAGAACGCATTTCAAAAAAGTTATAAATTGATTTGCATTTTAATGAGTGAAATGAGTTTTTGACCCCCTATCAATCAGCAAGATTTCCGGCTCCCAGGTGTCTTCTATACAGTTAACGAGCTGAGATTAGGAGCACTCTCTTACAGGGAGTGCTCCTAATCTCAGCTTGCTAGCTGTATAAAAGACACCTATCCACAGAAGCAATCAATCTGATTCCAATCTTTCCACCATGGCCAAGGCCAAAGAGCTGTTCAAGGATGTCAGGGACAAGATTGTAAACCTACACAAGGCTGGAATGGGCTACAAGACCATTGCCAAGTAGCTTGGTGAGAGGGTGACAACAGTTGGTGCGATTATTTGCAAATGGAAGAAACACAAAATAACTGTCAATCTCTCTCGGTCTGGGGCTCCATGCAAGATCTCACCTCGTGGAGTTTCAATGATCATTAAAACGGTGAGGAATCAACCCAGAACTACACGGGAGAATCTTTTCAATGATCTCAAAGCAGCTGGGACCATTGTCAGCAAGAAAACAATTGGTATCACACTACACCGTGAAGGACTGAAATCCTGCAGTGCCCACAAGGTCTCCCTGCTCAAGAAAGCACATGTACAGGCCTGTCTGGATTTTGCTAATGAACATCTGAATGATTCAGAGGAGAACTGGGTGAAAGTGTTGTGGTCAGATAAGACCAAAATCTAGCTCTTTGGCTTCAACTCACCGTGTTTGGAGAAGGAAGAGGAATGCTGCCTGTGACCCCAAGAACACCATCCCCACTGTCAAACATGGAGGTGGAAACAACATGATTTGGGGGGTGTTTTTGTGCTAAGGGGACAGGAGAACTTCACCACATCAAAGGGACGATGGATGGGGCCATTTACCGTCAAATCTTGGACGAGAACCTCCTTCCCTCAACCAGGGCATTGAAAATTAGTTGTGGATGGGTATTCCAACATGACAATGACCCAAAACACATGGCCAAGGCAACAAAGGAGTGGCTCAAGAAGAAACGCATTAAGGTCCTGGAGTGGCCTAGCCAGTCTCCAGACCTTAATCCCATAGAAAATATGTGGAGGGAGCTGAAGGTTTGAGTTGCCAAACGTCATCCTCAACCCTAATGACTTGAAGAGGATCTGCAAAAGAGGAGAGGGACAAACCTGGTGGTCAACTACAAGAAACTTCTGTCCTCTGTGATTGCCAACAAGGGTTTTGCCACCAAGTACTAAGCCATGTTGTGCAAAGGGGTCAAATACTTATTTCACTCAATAAAATGCAAATCAATTTATAGCTTTTTTAGGCCGATCATTTCTTTGTCAGTGGGCAAACGTACAAAATCAGCAAGGGATGAAATACTTTTTTCCCTCAATGTAACACATATCAGTGTTATCCAAATTTGACTGCAAAAGTTGAAATAAACTTAAAAGTGTATAGCCAAAAATAACCATTATCATTGCGACAGAAATTCATGGGAAATCCAAAGATTTCCAGTTTTGCTTGCCCTGTGTGGAAGCATTGGTCTTCTTGCAAATGTCCAATTGCACCCTGTGTGCTGGGTCAGAGCCAAAGTTCTCTAAGCAGGGAACATGGGCTTTGCTGATTGCAGAGTTATAGGTCTGATGTGTCAGACAACTGCTGCTGCATAGAGAGCAGGGGTCCTTCTCTACATTCTAGCAGAGGACAGACTTTTCTACTCAGGCTGCGGATGCTTTTGAAAGAAAATGAGCTGTAAGATTTTACACACTTGTTGTTTTGCAACAGGAAAGTATTGAGCTGATTTAAACTGAAAGTTTAACTTTTTTTTATTTTTTTTGTGTGTCCTCCATCTTATACATTTTTGTAAAATTGACAGCTGTTTCACTTTGTGCACTAGTCACTGTGGCTACAAGAGCTGGGTATAGATCACACAAATCCTATGTCCCAAATGCAGCAAAGACGCCTCTGTGAATTGGTGCCTGGTGTCAGACGAGACAGTGAAACAGAGTATTGCCCATCCAGCACAGACAACACTAGCCTATCACCTCACGGATTCGACCTGAAAAGGTCACACAGCATTATCCCACAACACGGGGCATGAACCTCCAGCGATTCAATGTAGGCACAAAGACTGTATTCCCCACACGGCACACATGTAAATCAACATAAAACAATCACTTTCAAATAGAGGACTTGAGCCAAGTGCAAGCGAGACAGCATAAAGCCCCATACACACGGTCGGAAAATCCGACCACCAAATCCATCGGATTTGGTCCGACGGATTTAGTCCGACACTGGTGTTGCATACACACGGTCGGACAAAGTTGTCGGAAAATCCGATCATTCTGAACGTGGTGACGTTTGTTGCCTACGACGGGACTACGTAGAGGCTAGTAGCCAATAGCTTTGGTCTTGTAATGTGATCTGAGCATGCGTGGCACTTTGTCCGTCGGAATTCGCTACACACGATCGGAATTGGTATGATCGGACTTTGTTGTCGGAATATTTATAGAGCAGGAGATAGAACTTTGTCCATCGGACAATCCGATGGAAACTGTCCGATGGTGCCTACACACGGTCGGAATTTCCGACAACATTGTCCGATAGGACAGAATCCATCGGAAAATCCGACCGTGTGTATGGGGCTTTACAGTTTGTTTCAAACCATAACGATGACCGCGGGTGACGTCATATGTTACTCCTCCCCCATATGCGTTACATCCTGTGGACAGGACTTCTTCAGCAGGTCCCCCCATACCTACATTGGATCGCTGGAGGTTCATGCCCCGTGTTGTGGGATAATGCTGTGTGACCTTTTAGGTGGAATCCATGACATGAGAGGCAAGTGTTGTCTGTGGTGACTGGGCTATACTCACCTGTTTCACTGTCTCGTCTGACACTAGGCACCAATTCAAGGCATCTTTGCTGCATGTGGGACTTGTCCCTGTGGACATATATTAGCATTGATTCAATGTTGCGCTGTACCGATTTTACAGCTCTAAAGTAGTATCGTGTCCCAAGGTAATAAATTATTCTGATTGGGGATATAAGCTAGGCAATCATTATGTGCTTCTTTATGATAAATACAGCAGCAATTAGAATTAATAATAATTAAGTATATACTATGTGTGCATTATATTTTGCTTAATGTATATCCAAACACAAAACAAAAATTTTAAATATTGCAGCTTACGATGTGGCTACATTAGAGGGGTGGGGTTCTGTTTTTTTTTTTTTTCTCTCTGGTTATTCCTGTCAATAAAACACTTCTGTCCTGTGTTGTGTTCACTTATTCCATAACCTTGTTTTTGCTTTCAGTTAATCTCATAGGATGTGACAAGGATACAGCATTTCTGGCAGGATCAATAGGCATTTTTGTACTTACTGAAAATGCTTTTAGCCTGAAAATGTAAAACTAGTTCAGCTACAACATTTAGGCCCCTTTCACATCAGTGGACCGATCGGGTCCACCTGCCCATTTTTCAGGCAGACCCGATCAGACCACCCATTGATCTTTATGGGGACGCTGCCACCCACCATCATCCGATCTGGGCTGCTAAAAATGAGACAGATGGCGGTACTTTCGCCATCTGTCTGGCAGGTCGGATCAGATGACAATCGAATGTAAACAGACATGCAGTCCGTTTCCATCCAGCAGCCCCATAGAGAAGAGCAGGCTGTGTAAATGTCTGCTCTGCCTAGCAGAGCAGACACGGACCTGTCATCCGCCTGCTCAATGGGGATCAGCAGTCCACTTGGATGGATCCGCTTTGTCTGAAAGGGGCCTAAGGACTGGTAAGCTGGAGTATATATATTTTGTTTTTGAGTTTACATATTTCTTTATATTATCCCTTTAAATAAACAGTTTTTTCTTTTTATATGTCTGCTTTCTTGGACCAAGCTGATTTGATTTTGTTTGTCCTTTTCTGAACTAGATGCTGAAAAAGATGAGAGCTCCGAAGACATTTCAATGCCCAGCAGCCCACAGACAGAAGCAATTCAACATAGTTCAGTCAGCACGTCCAATGGTGTGAGTTCCACCTCAGTGGCAGAAGCAATAGCAACATCCGTTCTCACCCAGATGGCAGACCAGAGCACCGAACCAGCTGCTTCACATGTTGCCGTGGCACCACCTTCTAATCCTCCTCAGTCTTCAGGAAGTTGATCGCAAACCTATCAATTGCACCAACACTTTGTAACCATTGGTGATTATAAGAGAAGAAAAGTGCATTATAGAAAAAGGTTCCCCCAACACTCAGGCCTACGAGCCAGCAATAGGGCAAATTAATACCTTCGTAGAAGGTTTTAATCGGCTCTTTTTACTGTCTCTTTTTTAATGCACTTGTCGACTTTTTAAAGGTGCTCACGTGCACCTTTCCTACTAGTTATAAATTGATAAGCAGCTTGCAATTTTCTCTCTCTGCTTATTTGGTACATGCACATGAGAGCTCCTCAGCTGTGTGGGGGTGACTGGTATTATTGTGCCTGCTGTACCTCTTAAGAAGGGCTGGGGGACCCTCCAGGCAAGCCTGTTCTTATTTTGGTCAGTCCTATACAAGTCCTGGTGTTTGTACTCTAATGGTGGGACCACACTTTTGCAGAGGCACTTTGTAAGTGGTTTGTGGCTTCCCGGTATATTTTTCAGAATTTTGCATCTGAGACCTCTGCTTTCATTTAAAGCAGGTTTTAATTAGGTATTTTTTTCTGGCTGGCAGGTTCCTTTGCTGAGGAACCTATTTTTTTAATGCACTTGCAGTGAACTGCCCCTTCCAAGTGCATCTCCCGTGCCAGTTCTATGCTAGGAGTTAGCATTTGTTCTCCATAGATGAGAGATGTATGAAAGGCCAGGCTTAAAGGTATAAAATCCTATTATTTTTTACACAATGGAACAAGATTTGTTTTATGTCCCCATACAATTTAACTATCCCTGACTCATCAAAAATAATTTTTAAAATGGGGCTAAATTGTTCGTTTATATTCTTTTAAAAAGTATCGGAATCATCTTTTGAGACCTAGTGCAGGCGTTATGGTAATATTAATTGTATGTGTTATTTATACCAAAGTTCTGCATAGTCCCTTTTAATCTTTAATCAATGGTTTTGTGCACTAGGCCTGATAAAAAAAGAAAAGGTAATTACTTTTTTTTATTGTTTTTGCACAAAAAGAAGAATAATGGCAAATGTATGTTTTTGTAATGTTTTTTTAATTGCACATGGTTTGTGACTTATGACAGTTACAAACTTCTTAATCGGGACAGTCACTGCTTTATTTTATATTTCTTTGGAAATGAAAGTTGCTTGGCTCTTTAACTTTAAAAAGTTCTAGTCTAAGTGCAATTCTTTAGTTTTATTGCCTTTTTTTTTAACTTTATTTTGGAGAACGCATTGAAAATCGTAAATATAATTCATACCATGGAGTGCTAGTTTATTAGTAACCAGTAGAATAGTTTATGGAAATTCACATCTTTATGTGCTTCACCGGCTCCCCCAATGTATGTTTACTATGAGTGTAACTGCCAGAAAAAGAACCTGAAAAAACAACAGTACATTAGACAACTTGGAACATATTTTCCTCACTGTGTTTGCAAGCTGACTTGTACTTAATTCTTGTGAAAACACTATCATCTTTCTGTAGCAACCTTTTGATACATTTCTTGTGGATAAGCAAATCAGTATCTTGGAAATGTGCATTTTTTTTTTTTTTTTTTTTTTGTGAGTGTGTGAGTTAGTAGTGCAAGGGGTTTGGGGGGGATACAGAAGAGAGAATGAAGCCCTTAGAATAAGCCAGCAAACTATGCTTGAATGTTTTGAGATGCCTTCGATGTGATGCTGGCTTACAACTGCAATTTCAAATAAGTTTAATAACAAACATTCCATAATGTAGCTTGTGCTGGGGAAAATGATGATTGTAAGTTCCACATTCTCATGATAAATGTTGCCTGCAGGATACTGCGTCCTCTCTGAAGGGTTGCCAACTGTCCTTTTTTTTTTTTTTTACAGGAACAGCCTTGTTTTCCTTAAGCAGACTTATTCAGTAAATGTAACCAATCTTTATTTTATTATTCATCTTCTTTGATATTATGAAAAGGTAAAGGAACAAAAAATAGTTTATCCTGTAATAGTGTCCATTTTCTATTCCTTAACGTGTTACTAAACCCGCAAAAGTAAAATCAGTCTGTATATACAGTAAAGCATGCTTGTTATACTCTCTGTGGAACCTAAAGGGTTAATCCTTTGCATTGTGTAACAAGGCAGCTTGATCCTGTATGCAGAGATCCTCCTCTTCTTCCATTGACTCCAGAACATGTCCGGATAAGACCCCTTTGAGCCTTTGGAGTCAGGCTGCACATGCTCAATTTGGTGCGTATTGCTAGAGAGTTTTTTTCTTTTATTGGGAGAGTGCATGTGATCAGCACAGGTCCAATCAGTACTGTCTAGACAGAGGGTCAGAGATCCTGGATCCTGATAGGACATCTCAATGCAGTATGAAAACTCCTCCTACAAGCTTTACCAGGAACTGATAGAAGTCACAAGACTGCTATATACTGATGATGAGGAAAGGTATTTAGCAGTTTATATTTATTAAAATAATTGCAGAGACCATATATAGTGAATGCAGGGTCCTGGGTTTAGTAACACCTTAAGTGCCTGGTGAAGTTCTCTCAAAGTCCAGTTCCTATCTCCCTCCAGTTCTTCCCTTGGAAGTCGTCCCATCAAAGCTGTGATTTATTTTATTTTATTTTATTTTTTTTCATACTTACCTTTTTCAGATATCTTCAGCCTAGTCATTTGATGCATAGGTTCCTCTCAACATCTTTTCAATGAATAAGTGCTGCTCTCTGCACCATTGTATGAGTGTATGGTGCCATAGTGCCCCCCCACTCAAGGAGGGGTCCATGACATTCTGCACTCAAAGGATTTCCTCGGTCTTTCAGGTGAATTACTGTGGGAAACCGTGCTGGGGAACCATGTAATTATTGCAACAAGAATTGTTTTTTAGTTACCTTTTAAACTGCTTCAACTTTTTTGAGTTTTGGCCACAATTGGACTTTAAGATTTCCACATTCATATGACCAGGCACTGGAAAACAGAATTAGAATTATTACATAAATATTAAATAAATTCTATTACTTTTTTTTTTGTTACAATGTCAATGAATGGATGTTATAATAAAGGTCCTCATTTTATATTTTAGGTTTACTTTAATTTATATTATCTATTTACCAAGTTCCCAAATAAAAAAAAAATGCTGTGTAATCTGGGGGGATGATGTACAGACTCCTACAGGCTGATAACTCAACAAACCTCAACATTTTATTTTCATGTAGGAATGTTGGCAATCCTACCTCTCAATGTGCCATTATTAATCTTGATTCACAATGCAATATCTCACAAGAATCACTAAAAGTGTGTTTAAGTGACTTCAGATCACTTTGCAAAATTCTCTTGTATATAATCAAAACTTTTGCAGCCTACCTGCAACAGTGATCACTTCTTTCTTACGTTCCTCAAAATGGTAAATGTCATGTACCCTGTCTGAATTATTAAATATTTTAATCTAGATGACGTAATTTATATAATGTTTTAGATTAAGTTCTAAATGCAAACTAGACTTAAATGAAATTGCATCTGTCATATTTTAGGACCGCTGCAAGTCAGCATGAATTAATCACTGGATGAAACTGTAGTAATCCAAGCTGAGGACAATGCACTACCTTTTTTTATTGTTAATAATTTAATTTAATTTTTTTTTTTTAAGCTGAAGGGGCATACCGTACATTCTTCTTCGTCTAATGCCAATTAACTTCAGCTGCATAAAATGTGAATTCTGCAGAAAAGCTTTATATTTTATTTGTTGTTGGAATAATAGTTCATTTGTGATATACTGGTTGTGAAAGAGAAAATCATGTTATTTATACATTTCTTTTTTTCTTTGTATTATAAATTTATCCAGCTGTAAATTAAACTTTGCGCAAGTATGGAGAGAAAATGTACTTGGTGAATGGTGTTAGTTCTAATATTAGAAAAAAAGTGCATCTGTGTTCGACAAGTAAATAAGTAAATTATTTTGTTCTTAATCCATTTCACTTGTCACCACGTCTGTATGTAGCTATTTCTAATGTTTGGATTCAGCATTTCACAAACTGTACTGCTTCATTTTAGTACAGTTTGCATGAATAAATTATGTATAAAGTATAATAAAACATTATTCAAATTGTTTTTATTTTTATTAATCTTTATTATTCTGTTACTGTATTTCCATTGTTTACAAGACGTCTTTATGATCTGTCTAGGAGGCAAGCACATATGTACATTGAAATAAACATTTTAAAAATTAATGTAAGATTGTTGTAGTTGTGTTAGTCATTTTGTTTACATTCATACAGGAAATTTTAGCTATTATTCCTTTGCATGTATACTGCAACAGACAAGTGCTCATGTATACTGTAGAAGAGTTTCTGAATCATTTCCTACACAGAAAAGAGATTATTTAAAAAAAAAAAAAAATGAAGAAATCCATTTTAGTGGGGGGTTTTTTGGTCATCTAACTGAAATGTTTTGGAATTAAGTCTTTTTTTTTTTTTCTTCCTTTGCAAAATACAATATTTTGTTTCAAAATTAAATGTTCTAAGTATTCAAATCGCAAACAGAAAACCTATTGTCACTTTGCTTGATGCAGGGTCTGCATACAGATATATCCCTATATATTTAGTTTTTTTATTAAATATTCACAGTATTTTATGAACCTCCAGTTACAAAATGCAAACAGGAAACAGGGAAAAGTTAAGAAAATTGTATATTCAGGATCCTATAGAAATGATATGGATAATAATAATAATTATTAATAATAATATGTTGTTTGTGTTATAAAATGTGTAGAAGAAGCTGCACTGTTAGCAGGTCCTGAGGACAGCTGGAATAGAAAAGTGTAAGAAGAGATTATGTTGGTCTTATCCTCACTGTAGGATTATAGAAATAGAATAAATAAAGCTATAGACTGGGAAAAAACTGCGGACAAATACATTGAGGCTAACTTCCTAACGGAGCTGAGACTCTTCACCCAATAAATTGTGGGAATATTTTTTTCAATTATCCAATCATGTGAAAAGCAGATTCCTGTTTACTCTTTTCATCTGCACAATTGGGTGCAAGTATTTGCTTTTCACATACCTGGAAAACTGAAATTAATATTTACATAATTGTGTGAAGATTATAAACTTCATTAGCAAACCAGCCCGCACGTGTTCTTGAGGGATTTATAAGTAAAAACAAAAGGCTGATTATTACACTGGCTTGATTTAAAATATCAAATCAGCCTAGAAGGTGACAGCCTATGTGATATCGAGGGTGGCAGTTCTAAATATATAAGCATTATTTACAATAAGCTTAAATAAAGGTCATGCCTACTATATTAATTTAATGCTGGGAAGTGGGGTTAGGAATGTTTAAATAAATGGTGTAAGTATAGTCTTTAAGGCCCCTTTCACACTGGGGCGTTTTTCATGCGGTGCGGCGCTAAAAATAGCGCCTGTTCACCGCATGAAAAAATCCGGCCCCATTCACTCCATGTGAAAGCCGGCGGGCTTTAACTGGAGCGGTGCGCTAGCAGGACGGTAAAAAAAGTCCTGGCAGCATCTTTGGAGCGGGATAGGAGCGGTGTGTTCACCGCTCCTATACCGCTCCTTCCCATTGAATAGAATGGGTTACCGCGGTAATACCGCGGCTACGGCGGCGCTCTGCGGGGGGTGTTTAAAACCGCACCGCGAGCGGCCGAAAACCGCGGTGAAAACGACGGTAAAGCAGCGCTAAATATAGCGCTGCTTTACCGTCACCGCGGCTCACCGCCCCAGTGTGAAAGGGGCCTTAGTGCAATATAAATATCATGTTTAAGCTCTATTTAAAAACGTTGTCTCTGCTGTTTGTGTTGCCATGATTACACCTGATTAGGCTGATCAGGCAATCATTCGATATTCTGTTTGAGGTTGATAAAAAAATCAACTCATGTGAGATCTTTTTTCTAATGAAACTAGAAAAATAATGTTTCAATACTTTAATGGATTTATTGGCGTTTTTAAGTGTGTGGTGTATCAAAGAGTTTTTTTTTATTATTTAATTTGATTAATTAGTAATCAGATCTACAGTCTATCAAATGAGATATCGGGTAGCACTGATTTAAATAAAATATTTTAATTTGTTTATCGAGCTACATCATGTATAAAGTTTGCTCGCCGGAATATACCTTTTAGGTTTCACCTTCAATATCCTTTGCATTTTGATGAATAGCTATCTATAGCATACTGGAATATTTTTATCTATGTGTCTTACTATTTTAAACTTTTATATTTTTGTTCCTAAAATTTTGGAAAATATTTTAATTCAATATTTTATAAATATTTCTAGTATAACAAGAAATATCTAAGATATGTTTAGGCATTTATATTAAATTGAAAATTAATAATATTGTGTTTGCCTGTATGTGCTGGCACAGAAGAAGAAGCTCACTTACAAAATATACAAAACCCTTCATAGTTAAATAAACATAAAAAAACTAAATAAGTAAATCCTAATCTAGATAAAAATGCCTCCATTGAGTGACTGTTTCATTTGTGTGGCACTCAGACATCCCCGGCAACTGCGGTAAGACAGGTTTAAAAATCTTGTGTGATCGCCATTGTTCCTTTTCAGCTAAACCAGCATCGGAGCTATTGTACCGGGGCCCCTCCTCTCTTTATACAGTTTATACTTGACTGAGACCAGCTTGCATGCTTGTGTCCCTCAGTGCTAAGGACAGTACATCCACCCTCTTAAGACCATGGTCAGCCTTTTTCTTCTTTTGCAGCATATTGTA
This sequence comes from Lithobates sylvaticus, assembly GCA_028564925.1. Lineage (NCBI taxonomy): Eukaryota > Metazoa > Chordata > Amphibia > Anura > Ranidae > Lithobates > Lithobates sylvaticus. The sequence continues at coordinate 74,855,099 of CM053031.1, forward strand.
CTACATATGTACTAGAGGTTCATAATAGGTTCTGAAACTTGTAGTTCTGTAACTAAATAGCCATGGGTTACGTCTCTATCCTATATACTTTCTGGCATATTCCTATTTCATTATTTGAATAATTATTAACAGATTTTACTTATAAACTATATGGATCTGAACAGCTCAAATATTTAAGAGATGAGATCATCTGGATGGCAGCAACCTGTGGCCGTTTTGTGTAGCTGAAAAACCACTAGCAGCGCTGATATAATATGGAAATAGGTGCTTTTGATGTGGTACAGCATAGCAGCTAAAGGTACAGAATTGTACATATGCAACTTATTAATAATGTGAATTAACACTTTTTCGACCAGACACAAAGACATGTATTAAATAAGTGAAAGATGAGCTAAAGTCCTTGGCAACCAGTTCAGTTTAAGTGCTTATCGATTCATAGTACAGAATACTGAAATACGACTTCTAATTGGCTGGAACAAGTTACTGCACTTTGCATACTTCTTACCAGTGTAAGGTTATATTATCCAAGTGGTGAATATTTTTTTCTCTGAGTGTTATATTTAGTAACAAGGAATGTTGACACCTTTTGCAGCCAAAAGCTTATATGTTCTTATTAATTCAAACTGTGGATTCTGAAACTTTTTTAAAGCTTAACTCCAGGCAGATATAAAAGGCACAAATCATTGCAGTTTCTGTAACCATTAAATCAAAAAAAAAAAAAATTTGTAATGCAAGCAGTGTAACTACCTGCATTTGACTTGGTATTAGTCTCTTGCAGTTGACTGTACAGCACAGCTCAGACTGGGAGAAGAAGAATGAACACCAGGTATGCTGCAATGGCAGGGGATATTATAGGCTGATAGATATTCCAGATTATTCTCTTCCCTGTGAGAAATCTCTAAAATATTTGGAAGTCTTCATGTGCCACCCTACTTGTAACCTGAAGGACCACCCTCAACTTTAACTGATTTGGAGGTGGTTTGCACATGTCAAGGCCACCAATCTTGGGCATAAAAACTAAAAATGTGCCCCCAGAATTTCAGAGCTTGCCCAACAAGAGATTGTTATCCACTGTTCATCATGTTAGCAATTTTCTGACCATCCTTGGCAGAAGAATTCTCTAATTCGGGTCTTAGTGATTCCAAAGCTCAAATAAGGTAAACTGAAATACCTGGCAATGCCAACTGGCCCAGGGCACTACCGAAATGATGAAGGTAAGAAGTCCCAGAAACTTCATACAATTTCTGGCCGACATTCAAGGCTTGGGGGCTTGATCTGGTCTTTCTTAAATTGTCCTTCCAATTTGAGATAATTACTTTGTTGTTTATACATTTCTCGTCTTGAAGAGGACATGTAAAAATACTAGGGATTGAGTTGGAAGTAGCTGACTCCTGTGGTATCACCGAGAGAGACTGCAGGATCTTTGGTAAGTTGATCAAAATCTGCAAATCGTCCAGGTACTGATAAATCTTATAAAAGATTTTGGACTGATCGAAGGTCTCTGGTCCCACATCCCCAAGTCTAATCCATTAAAAATATATCTTTCTTTAATAAAAAAAAAAGGTTAGGCCTGTCCTCATATATATCTCCTGTTTACAACTATCATGCCTCAATCTTTGGTTGGTGTCCTAGAAAGTTGGATGCCTTTTGCTCAGCTGTGCAAAACCCTAATTTTATTTTTTCTACAAATATTTTTTTTGGCATTCTTGAACTCCTTTGTGTTTTTTTTTTGTTTTTTTTTCCAAGCATTGCTTGGGTATATTTGTGCCCGGATAGAAATCTGACCTTGTGTGTGCTATCCCTCTTACTCCTGCACTCCTCTCTGCTGTGAAATGCATTACCATTATTGGGTTTCTTATATCTGCCTGTTGCTTCATTCTTTTCAAGCCCTATCCATCTTTTTAAGTATTTCCTATATTCCTAATCTGTAGGAATCAGCTTGCTATAATACACTAATTTATACTTCCCATGGCACAGATCACTGTTTTACCAAATGTCTTCTATTTTTTTATTCCGCTCAGTGGAATTTCCAACATATTTTTACTGAAGAATCCATGTCCTGCACCCAACAGTTTCCTGCAACAGGGTGCTAAAAATTAACTTCCTATATCAAATCTCATTGCCTTCTTGAGGAAATAAATCTATGGGATAATCTGGAAACCCTTTTTCCATAGTTACCAAAATATTGGTGGTCTTTCCACATATTAAGCACTGTTCCTTACCTCACCCTGGGAATAATACTTGCCCTCCTTTGAAAAGCAGACCATTTTCATAAATTTTAATACAATTTTCTCATTTGAGCATTGGGAGTACTTATCCTGATAATGTTTCCTTCTTTGCAAGGAAACATAATTTACCAATTCAGCTTTACCTCCACAAAAGGCGAGCACACGGCCCTTTCCTTGATGAGATATTGTAAACCAGTAGCCTTAAGCCTAGTACACACTAGTCAAATGTCAGGCGGCATCGGCTGGTTCAATATAAACCTGCTGACATTTGGTTCATGTGTATTACAGTCGGTCCTACAGAAGCCGGCAGTTCAGCCGACTTCTGTCGAAGGGGCATGACCAAAAAGGTCTGCCGATCAGCTCCCAATCAGTGCTTTTAGCCAATGGCTGAGAGCACTGACTGAAGTGTTCTAGTGGGCCCTGTTGGGTTGAACGAAAAAAATCTACTAGTGTGTACTAGGCTTTAATGGCACCTGATTCCTTGGAATTCCATCTTGTCTCAGCACAGCAAATGTTGGTGCAGGCAACCAATTAATGTACCTGTTGGAAACCAGTACATGAATTTGTGGCAAGCACTATGTGCAGAGGTGCAGTGAGGCCAGAGATTCTATACACATTCCAGACACTAGTTCCCTTTTAGGTCCACTCCACTTGCGATTGACAGCAGTCAGTGGCTGCATTGACTGCTATTGACTGTAGAGTCCACCCACTGCCTGCTGTCAGTCACAAGGAGAGAGCGGACCTGATGGAGATTAGCATCATGATCAGGCTCCGCCCTCTGTCGGCTTCACTGGTTGCTTGGAGGACAGCGGCCTTAACAACCAGTAAAAGAAGATCCAGGACTGTTGAGCAGTTAGAATCCTAGATCAGGCAAGAATGGGACAGCATTCCTCTCCCAAAACTGCAGCAAATGGTCTTATCAGTTCCCTGACATTTACAGAGTATTGGTAAAATAAAAAGGAATAATACACTGTGGCAAACATTGCCTTGACCCAACTTTTTTGAGACGTGTTGCTGCCATAAATTTCACAATTACCTTAATTTGTTTTTTAAAATGATACATTTTCTCAGTTTAAACATCTAAAATGTTTTCTATTTTATATTGTGAATATAATATGGGTTTATGGAATTTGCAAAAAGCGCAAAAAAAATAACTTGTTTGCTCCTTTAAAAAATTGATTGCATGTCTTGTCTTGTCTTATGCCATGTACGAGTGGAATGTCCGATGGAATCTTTTCATTGTATATTCTGATCGTGTGTGTGCCTCATCGGACATTTTTTTTTTTTTTCGAAAATTCTGAAGGAACCTAGAAATAGAACATGTTCTAAATATTTCCGACGGAACCAATTCCTATCGGGAAAACCGCTTCTCTGTATGCTGTTCCAACGGACCAAAAACGACACATGCTCTGAAGCAAGTACGAGACGACAGCTATTGGCTACTAGCTATTGAACTTCCTTTTCCTAGTCCCATCGTACATGCTGTACATCACCGCGTTGACAATTGGACTTTGGTGTAATAGTGTGTAGGCAAGACAGTTTCAGCAGAACTCCGTCGGAAAAACCTTCAGAGTTTATTCTGATGGGAAAACCGGTCGTGTGTATGCGGCATTAGATATCACTAACAATAATAATAATGAGATGAAACATTACTAAGCTGGAAGCAGATGTAATGAGTACATCTGGCCTATTGGAAAACATAATTTAATGTTTATGTGCATTCCCTACACAAAAAAAAAAATCTATACATATATGCACCACACCCGCTGTAGATCTATCACATCAGGCTATCACCATTGGAAGTCCTCAATTTAGGTTTTTATTACTTTTACATATCTTTAACAGATATGGTTTCTCACTCCTTTCCGTTATCTTTTATTCCTATACAAAATTAACAGCAAGCAAGCATCAAATTTCCAATTTCCTGTTCATTCAACATTTTTCTCAATGCATTTTGTAAACTGAGTTAATATGAGAAATCCACAAACCACTTCAAATTTAATATCAGAGTTTAGTGTTATGGGATGGCTTATGTATTATTTTTCAACATGGCATTGAATGAGGTCATACTCTTTCTTTTACACTCCCATAATTCTTCAGTACATTGTCAACTGCTAAAAATGAATTATTTGTGCTGCATGCTGGTTCTGTCACATATATTGGAGACCATCCGTGGCTGTTTTAGTGACATGAGACAAGTAGATTACTAAATAGGTGGCATGTAATAACACAGTTATAGTAACAAGATGTTCAGGAACACTTCAAAATTTTAATATTGAAATCACTTCAGTTGTCACATCTTACTGCCATCTAGCTCCATATATTAGGGGTGTTTTTGTAATACCCCTTGCTGCTTGTATGTGATTTTTACATATGCAATTAGTTTGAGTTTTATAATTCACCTTCTCAACATAGGGACCATGTTGGAAACCCATTTAAATAATACCATTCTGCAAGCATCAATTGGGTCTCTGTCAAGTTTTTACTGCTGTTAGTGACTCATTTGGGAGGTTTTCCCTCATTTCGTGTTTCATTATCAGAACAGAAAGTGGGGAATTATCTAATAGCAAGATAGAGAGCAATAAATGCACATTTATTTTATATAATGGAGAAAGCTTTTTTTTTTTATTGCTGTGAACACTCTTGTTCCCTTATGCCTCGTACACACAATCGGAAATTCCACCAGCAAAAGTCCGATGAGAGCTTTTGGTCGGAAAATGCGACCGTGTGTATGCTCCATCGGACTTTTTCTGGCGGAATTCAGAAAGATTGAGGGCATGTTCTCTATTTTTCAGTCGGAAAAATTTCCGATTCGAAATTCCAATCCTCTGTAAAAATTCCTACGCGCAAAATTCCTATGCATGCTCAGAAACAATTTGACGCATGCTCGGAAGCATTGAACTTAATTTTCTTGGCTCGCCGTAGTGTTGTACGTCACTGCGTTCTTGACGGTCGAAAGTTCAGAGAACTTTTGTGTGACCGTGTGTATGCAAGCCAAGCTTGAGCGGAATTCCGTCAGAAAAACCATCCAAGTTTTTTCTGACGGAAAATCTGCTCGGGTGTACGGGGCATACATGCAGTACAGGTGCAGTGTAGCCAATAATTTGTACGGGGAGAAAGTCCTTAGTCCCATGTACTTTCCAGGCACAATGCCTTGGAATTTACATAAGGTTTTTTTCTCTTTGCACCAGTAATTAAATATAATGTAAATATAAGCAGTGTCATGGCATTTAAGCAAACCTATTGATTTGTTTTGGGACCATACAGAATATGTTTCTTTGTAGAACCACATGAAATTAGTTTGCTTTATAACAATCTGGAAATCAGACCCAACAAGTTGTACACCTGGCAGTTAACTGACATCCACACAACTTGCTAACAGAAGGTCCTCAGGAACGAGATAAGGTGATTACGTTGTTGGCTCTTTGCTAACAGGGCTGAATTGTACAGTCTATGTACTCTTAGGTGCAAAGTTAGTACTATATAAAGTAATATTAATTGCAATTTCCAAAAGTTTTTAGACCCCTGGCCATCACATCTATATGAATGTGCTGGACATCCAATTTCCAAATCATGGCCATTTTTATAAATCCCCCCCCCCCCCCACCTAAACTTCTGGGAAGCAGCGGCGGCTGGTGCTCAAAAAATGTTTTTCGCACAAAAAAAAAGAAAAATTCTGATAAATACAAAAACATCAAATGCAGCCACTGTGCCCATCAATTGCAGCCACTGTGCCATCAAATGCAACCACTGTGCCCATCAAATGCAGCCACTGTGCCCATCAAATGCAGCCACTGTGCCCATCATATGCAGCCACTGTGCCCATCAAATGCAGCCAATGTGCCCATCAATTGCAGCCACTGTACCATCAAATGCAGCCACTGTGCCCATCAAATGCAGCCACTGTGCCCATCAAATGCAACCACTGTGCCCATCAAATGCAGCCACTGTGCCCATCAATTGCAGCCATTGTACCATCAAATGCAGCCACTGTGCCCATCAAATGCAGCCACTGTGCCCATCAAATGCAGCCACTGTGCCATCAAATGCAGCCACTGTGCCATCAAATGCAGTGACTGTGCCCATCAATTGCAGCCACTGTACCATCAAATGCAGCCACTGTGCCCATCAAATGCAGCCACTGTGCCATCAAATGCAGCCACTGTGCCCATCAAATGCAGCCACTGTGCCATCAAATGCAGCCACTGTGCCCATCAATTGCAGCCACTGTGCCATCAAATGCAGCCACTGTGCCCATCAATTGCAGCCACTGTGCCCATCAAATGTAGCCACTGTGCCCATCAATTACAGCCACTGTGCCCATCAAATGCAGCCACTGTGCCCACCATATGCAGCCACTGTGCCATAAAATGCAGCCCCACTGTACCCATTTATGAGGCGTTCACTTCCCACCATCATCCCTGTGCTGAGTTTCCGGCCAGGCATGTTCACCTGCTGTGCCCATTATAACTGTCCCCACACCCCACTGATGCAACGCATCAGCAGTAGCACACTGACAACTTGTCCAGCAGCAGCATTAATGCCCTGGCCCACGGCCGTGGATGCTCACCGGACGGCTGCCAACTCCTCCTGGCCTGCTTAGGCCTTGCGTTCCATCCCTTTGAGGCGCTCGTGAAACCGGAAGTGGTGTCGTGGCTCTGAGAGAAAACGCTGCCCATGTCTTATTGCGGTGCCAATCAATCAAAAAAAAAAAAAAACATCAACAAGAATGAAAGATAGTTGCGACGCAATGCACAATGCAGCAAACAACCCCGCAAATGAAGCGTCTCGTCTGCAATCATGTGATTGCATTGATGTCACGCTTCCCATAGTGCACTGTGTTCAGCGCCTAAACACAGTGCACTTAAATTATCTTTTTTTTTTGGCGTGGTCTTGACTATGCACTAGACCAGACGTGTTTCCCTCGAGCTCCGGTGCCGACAGCACGAAATTAACTAAAATTAGCACGCAGACCTAACCCACTCACCCTCGAAGATGAAGAGGAGAACCACCAAGTCCCTGACGAAAAAGGGACCCGCCAGTGGCTCCATTAAGAGGTATATGTCCGCAGATCCCCCAGACCTGGACGACCAGGACGGCCTAGGCCGCTCACCACGAGGCAGCCTCGCAGCGTCCGGCTCCGCCTCCCGGAGCAGGCCAGATCACAGACATCTCTCTCCCACATCATCTGCGGGCTCCGATGGGGAGGATCGCCACCCTAGACACGCCGGAGTCGCTTCCCTGGTGGAGGACTTGCCTACCAAGGCCGATCTGGCTTCCATGCTTCTAGGCCTCGAACGCGTCATCAAGAAGGAGGTATCGGCGGTACGCTCGGACCTGTCGCAGGTCTTGCTCCGTGTCGAAGAGTCAGAGCTTCGTCTCGATCGCCACGCGACAGCAATCAGGGCCCTGCAAACCACCACCCGACAACTAGCGATTGCCCACAGGATGGCCCTCTACAAGCTGGAAGACCAGGAGAACCGGAGCAGGCGCAACAACGTCCGGATCCGTGGCCTACCCGAAGCCACAGGCGATGAGGACCTGCTCCCGTCCGTCCAGGGAATTTTTAACGGCCTACTAGGCCGCGCAGCGGATGCTCCCTTGAAGATTGACCGAGTCCATAGGGCCCTGCGCCCCAGAGCGGCCCCTACAGACATGCCGCGAGACATCATTTGCCGAGTCCATCACTTCCCGGAGAAGGAGCTGATTATGAAGAAAGCGAGGGACGTAGCTCCGCTGGACTTTGACGGCGCCTCACTCACCTTCTACCCGGACTTAGCCAAGGAAACCCTGGACAGGCGTAGGGCTCTACGCCCGCTCACGGAAGCTCTCCGGTCAGCCTCCATTAAGTACCGGTGGGGCTTCCCGGCTGCCCTGATCGCCCAGATGGAAGGGAAAACAGCGGTCCTCCGATTCCCGGAGGACCTGGAGAAATTTTGCCGCGACCTCAACATACCCCCACCGGATCTCCCGGGATGGACGGACATCCTCCCGCCGCTGCCTGGAACCAGCGACTCCCACTGGCACAAAGTAGACCGAAGACATCGATCTCCACCATCCACCTCACCTTCTCCGCCCGACTGAAGTCGGCCCCTCCGGAGCGAGCCTATCGCCTTGTCGGATGACATCGGCAACCCAACCTGCTATTTGATCGACCGATCTGTCCGAGCCCATCTGATCGAGCCTCTTGTTGGCCAACAGAGCGCCCCAGATGCCTTACAGTTTTTCCCTGTGTTTGTCCACGGTCTGGACATCCCCCGAGTTATAAGTTACCAGTTTGCAACCTCTCAGACCGACCGCCCTACCCCCCGGTACCGGCTTACGGTGTTCAACCGGTCTCTATACCCAGTTCATCATACCACAGAAGGTCCCATCAAGCCCCCAGCGTTGGACTTCCGCACCGGGTACTCGGGTAGGACGGGGCCTTGAACCCTGTGTGAATTTGTTTTGTCTTATTTTATTTTAAAAAACTTGCGCTGCTCTTAATGTGCCTACATCGGGGAGACACAGGGCTGATTTCGCCCGAAGGTCACCCGATCATAGTAATGTTAGTAATGTTTTCTATTACTAGGTTCTTATCTGTGTTAAACTTACTTGGTCAACCACATTTGCTGACTGTACGTATATGCCTTGATTACACTCCTTTTCCCCCCACTGGTCACCCACCCCTTCCCCCCTGTAACATTCCTGCAGGTCTGCAGATTTCTGTCGGCGCCGGAGCACCGGGACACCTCTCCACCCACTCTAATGGCTGGTGCCCCGTTGCGACGGCCCCCCCATGTCGGTGCGCGCCCTGTGCGGCGCCCTCACCCCCCCGCCCCCCCGGGGGCGGGGGGGGGATTGGGGGTGCGGTGCGGGACGCGTGCCCGACCCTTGCACCGCATTGTTTTGCGTGCTCACACGACCGCCCTGATGGAACGGTCTTGGCTGTTTTTGTTTTTGTTATGTTTTGTCTCCCCCATCCCCCCTGACCTTCCCAATACCTCCCCCATCTCCATTCCTTCCCTCACCTGCCCCCCTCTCTCACACCCTCCTCTCTTCTCCCGCTCTTCTCGAGGCTCTGCCTGGGCCCTATGGGAACTATATGTGGAAATGTATTCTGACCTGATTGTGAACGCGGTACACCCTCAGGAACCACCATGACCCAAGCAAAATTAATTTCATTTAATGTCAGGGGCCTCCACGCCCCTGGGAAGAGACATGCCCTTTATAGAGACCTTGACCGCCTTAGGGGTGATATAGTTTTCCTACAGGAAACTCACCTCACACACACCACCACAGTTAAACTGCACTCCCCCTCATACCCCACGTGGTATTACAGCCTGTCTGATCTCCACAAGTCCAAAGGAGTGGCCATTGGATTCCGCAAGGGTACCGCGTTCACTTTTGGCTCTATGTTAAGCGACCCTTCGGGGCGCTTCCTGTTTGTAAAGGGCACCCTGGGCACCATGCCATGCACCCTGGCTAATCTATACGCACCCAACAGAGACCAAGCACGTTTCATTGCCGACACGCTCAGGAAATTGCGTGAATTTTCCGAGGGATGCGTCCTCCTAGCTGGGGACTTTAACACTCCCCTGGAACCATCCCTAGACACCTCCAGAGGTGGCTCGACAATGTCGCACAAGAAATTAAGGTTCATCCGCAGACAAATGCATGACTCCCAGCTCATGGACGCCTGGAGGCTCATGCACCCACGCGAGCGTGACTACACACACTTCTCCACGGTACACCAAACGTACTCGAGAATCGACCTAATCCTAATTGACCACCAACACCTCCCCCTTCTAGTCAAATCAATAGTAGAGACCTCACCCATTTCGGACCACTCGCCCATATCCCTCACCATTAACGTCCGCTCACTACCCCTGAAACCAACTAATTGGAAAATGAACGATAGCTTACTCACTGACGAGATAGACGCGAAAGCGATAGGGGAAGAATTGACACACTATTTCAGAGATAATGCGACCCCTGACATCTCACCAGGAACTCTATGGGAAGCCCATAAGGCTCATATTAGAGGGAAACTTATCGAACTTGGCGCCAGGAGAAAGAGAGAACGCACTCATAGACAGACCACACTACTCGCAGAAGTGAGACAGCTCGAACAACTCCACAAGGCCAGCCAGGCCGTGGCTCTACTTCAGTCCCTCACTGAAAAGAGGGAGGAGCTGAAGTCATTGCTACACCTGGAACACAAGCAGCGTACACACTTGATATCCCAACAGTTCTATGAATGGGGTGACAGACCCAGTAAACTTCTTGCACGCTCACTGCAACAACGGAAAGCTGCGTCATTTATTCCTAAGATCCGGGGCTCCTCCGCGGCCTTGGTGTATGACACGCCGGGGATCGCGAAGGAGTTCAGGGAATTCTACCAGCACCTTTACCAGGTCCAGCACTCTATAGGCAACAAGCAGGAAAAAACACAACGAATCAGGGACTACTTGAGCAAGGCTAATCTTCCCAGCCTCTCCCCCGAGACCCTGGCGACATTAGAGGGAGAACTCACATCAGACGAGCTCCACCAAGCCTTAAAAGCCATGGCAAGTGGCAAAGCCCCGGGACCTGACGGGTTCACGGTGGCATACTACCGAGCATTCGCGGACACCCTTATTCCCCGACTGACAAACTATGCCAACGTGACTGCAGACGGCAGCCAGCTCCGCTCTGAGACCATACATGCACACATAACAGTCATCCCCAAGGGAGGTAAGGACTTAACTAATTGTGGAAGCTTCCGCCCAATCTCACTCTTAAACATCGACGCCAAGATCTACGCGAAGGCTATAGCGAACCGCCTGCTCCCCCTGATCCCTCAGTGGGTGTCGAGGGACCAGACGGGCTTCATACCAGGACGAGAGGCTCGGGATAATTCCCTTCGCACCCTATCCCTCATAGCCCATGCCCGCAGAGACTCCCAGCCCACCCTCCTACTATCTACGGATGCTGAGAAAGCGTTTGATAGGGTGGACTGGGAGTTCCTCATGGCGACACTGACACACCTGGGTATCAACACCCCCCTCCTTCACCAAATCGAAGCTCTTTATAACTACCCAACAGCACAACTGCGCATTAACGGTACGCTCAGTGAACCATTCACTCTATATAATGGCACGCGCCAGGGATGCCCCCTGTCCCCCATCTTATTCGCCCTTTCGCTAGAACCTTTCCTATACACGGTAAGACTCAACCCCAACATACATGGGATAGTGGTGGGCGAGACGGAACATAAATACGCGGCCTACGCCGATGACATTTTATTTTACATCAGACAGCCCCTAATCACTATACCCAACCTTATGTCAGAATTCACAGCGTTCGGTGAAATCTCCAACTTCAAAATCAATAGAACAAAATCAGAAATCCTGAACCTAACTGTCCCCCCTCACGCAACCACTCACCTTAGACAATCCTTCCCCTTCACCTGGCAAACTAAGCACATGAAGTACCTAGGGATACAGCTCACCCCCAACCCAGCAGCCCTCTTTCGGACGAATTATATTCCTCTTCTCAACGCGTTACGCTCAGACCTGCATAAATGGACACAACTTGCACACTCTCTGTTGGGTCGGGTGGGGGTCATAAAAATGAACGTGTTGCCCAGGGTGCTCTTCCTACTACAAATGATCCCGTACAAAATCCCGATAGGTTTTTTTTCACTGCTGAACTCCCTGACGACGAAATATGTATGGAACAGGAAGAGGCCAAGACTTCCGAGGTCTCTCCTTATTAAACCCAAAAATCAGGGCGGCCTCGCTCTACCGGACTATAGCCTGTATTACCGGGCGGTTATATTAAACAGACTCTCCGACTGGAAGTACCGACAGGAAACTAAACTGTGGGTATCACTCGAATCTGACCTATCCGGGTCCACACTCTCTACACATATGTGGATACCCAAGAAATTTAGGTTCCTGGCCCCCACAACCTCTCCTCTCACCCTGTCTACGCTAGCGGTGTGGGACTCCATATGTAAATCAAAAGCATGGAACTATAACTCTCCTCTACTCCCCCTCTTGGGCCACAACTATTTCCCACCGGGCAACATACCATCTAGCTCTCAACAATGGTACCTGGGGTCGAAAACTCTACTACACCAAGTTACCTCCTCATCAGAGATACTTCCACTACCAACCCTACTTAGCACATTCCCCATCTCCTTCATGGATCAGTGGAAACACCACCAACTTTCTGCCTTTGTTCATTCCCTCCCGAAGCCTCTCAGATCGGTAACCGACCTGACGCCAATCGAGTTGGCGTTCTCCGAACACCAACCTGTTGAGAAACCCATCTCCTACTTCTACCAAGCCCTCCTCTCACTTCAACCTGTCGGCAACCCGGCATTTATTCATAGCTGGGAGCTTGACCTCCACAGGACTTTGTCTCCGGATCAGAAGAAGAGCATCCTAATAATGGCACACTCCTCATCAGGGGCTTCCAAAATGGCAGAGGTTAACTATAAACTTCTATCCCGATGGCACTACACCCCCGCCATTCTACACAAACTGTTTCCAGAAACTTCGCCCCTCTGCTGGAGGGAATGTGGAGAGAGGGCGAACCACGCCCATATTTGGTGGTATTGCCCCAGACTCCGTCCCTTTTGGTTGGCAGTTCTATACTGGATCAAAGAAATCCAGGGTTGTGATGTTCCCAATGACCCTTGGTATGTCCTATTTCACTGTACAGGCAAACCAATCGGCCCTTACAAGCGTTCGGCGACCCCCCACCTACTCAACGCGGCTAAATCACTTATCCCCAAATTTTGGAAGACGAGGACCATACCGTCCCTACGTCAGTGGTTATTGAAAGTAGACTACATACACAGAATGGAGGACATGACCCTCACATTAAGGGGGAAAGCTGACCTCGCGAAGCAGATCTGGGCCGGTTGGTTTGCCTTTAAATATTCCACTCCCTATGCGGAAATCGTATCCTAGCATATGTCTCTTAGCACCCTACATGTCTCGAAGGGTTGTTATCCACCCAACCAGCCCAGGCAGAGTCTCCCTGTCCTCTCCCGCTTTCCTCTCTCTCTCTCTCTCACACTCTCTCATCCCTTTTCCTTCTCCCCTTTCCCACTTCCCCCCCTCTCCTCCTTCCCTCCCCTTGGACCCTCTGCCCTACTAACTCTCTGCTCCCCCTCCTACCTCCCAACCTCCCCCCCTCCCCCCCCCCCCCCCCCCCCGATACCCCCATCTAAGTTTTCGTTTATGTTCTGTTAACCTCCCCAAAATGTGAAGGAAGATGTACCCATTGTTATTTCATTTCATACAATGTACTCTGTACATATGTCATGCCCTGTATGTTCTTCTTTATTTTCAATAAAAAATGTTTAAACAAAAAACAAGAAGAAAAAGTCCATGCCTTTCGCAATCCCAATGGTGTGGAGGGAGCATGAAAATGTTACATGAAAAAACAACAAATAAATGGAAAGTTCTGTTATTGGTATCAATAAAAAGATAAATGCATAATGTGGTGTGGCACCATTCTCATTGCTTTTTCACATTTGCAGAAAAGTTATGAAGCATAATCGCACATCCCCCTCTTTATTTTGATGCAATTTTGACCTGAAGCTGTGTCTTGGAAACTGGAGCCAATTTATACCCAGTACTTAATTTTCCTTTATTAGTGACCCAATTTTGGTGAAATTGAGCTACCTTTCATTTTCGAGGCTTTCTCCTTGTAGACCAGTGTAATCTGTGCCCATTAAGTCAAAGTGGCGGGAGAAGAGAGGAGAAATGAGTCTGTAAGAGAGAGGATGTCACCAAGGAGAAGCTGTTATAGTTTAACTTATGTATTTATTATGTATGTATCATGTTTTGCTTATTTTAGGTATATAGTTATGTTATATACCTAAAATAATTATATGTTTAGTTATCTTAGTCCGAGAGGTGCTATGTTTGTTTATTCTTGTTTTTTCTTTTTTTTCTTTTGTTTCCTTTTTTGGGGTTTTATTGATATTGTTTAGTTTAATTTGACATCGATTATGTAACTGAATGTATATCACAGGGTGCCTCTTTTGGGGTTGCCCTTACAATGATTTAGATGTGGTTTTATTTTTTGTATTAAATGTTTAATAATAAAAAATAAAAAAAATTACTTGATTAAAAAAAAAAAGTCAAAGGAGCATTTGTGCAGTCAGGTACCGAAGTTGCATGAGAAATTTGGCTTGCAATCAAGGTTCCAAACCCTCCCAAAAGTTTCACTGGGGATAAAGTCATGGCTCTGGGCTGGCCTCTTGAGATACTCCAAACCATACTTGTCAGACCATTGGGGGACTTACTTAAACTGTGACACACAGAATCTCCTGCAGCTGTGCATAGTAACCAATCAGCTTCTAAGTTCAACTTGTTCAATTAAGCTTTGACGATAAAACCTAGAAACTTGGTTACTATGCACAGTTGCACCAGATTCTGTGTGCACCAGTCTTAGTAAATCTCCCCCACTTTTTTTTTTCAAGCTGACTTTGTGCACAGGGGTACAGCCATGCTGAAACAAAAAAGGGCATTCTCCAAACTGTTGCCACAAGGTTGGAATGGCAGTTATGCAAAATTAATTTGTACAGTATACTGAATTCTTAACAGAACCCATCACTAGAAATATTTGAACTCAATATCTTAGTGGGGATTCCACATACTTTTGGCCATATACACTGCCTTGAAAAAGTATTCATACCCCTTGACATTTTCCACATTTTGTCACGTTACATCCAAAAATGTAATTGTATTTTATTGGGATTTTATGCAATAGACCAACACAAAGTGGCACATAATTGTGAAGTGAAAGGAACATGATAAATGGTTTTCGATTTTTTTTTACAAATAAATATGTGAAATTTGTATTCACCCCCCCCCCCCCCCCCCCCGAGTCAATACTTTGTAGAACCACCTTTCTCTGCAATTACAGCTGCAAGTCTTTTTGGGGATATCTCTACCAGCTTTGCACATCTAGAGAATGACATTTTGGATGGAGAGTGTCTGTGAACAGCAATTTTCAAGTCTTTCCACAGATTCTCAATTGGATTTAGGTCTGGACTTTGACTGGGCCATTCTAAAACATGCATATGCTTTGATCTAAAGCATTCCATTGTAGCTCTGGCTGTATGTTTAGGGTTATTG